>KZ308531.1:456121-495541 GCA_000376725.2 Ladona fulva | reverse complement strand
ACTGATATTTTAAGAATTTTTAGTGAGTGTAGTGATGAAGATTTTCGACGGCGCTTTATAAATTATCCGAAGTATACTCGAATTCGGGAGTTATATGTTTTGCTTTAATGATTTGGAAAGCTTTTTTCAATGGCAAAAATTAAAAGGACAAAATTTATTTGAAAGAGAAGATTTTTGAATTGAATTTCAGTCAAAGACATATTTTTATGAATGTTTATTGGGGAAAAAAGAGATCGGTTTAGATTCAGACTAAACCTGTAGTCATCTATGCATAGGTTGCGGCTCGGATTTTACTCCACATACTCTATTTTGTAGGTTCTTTTAGCTTCCTTTTTTGACATTAATGTAGTTTAGAAGTTTTACTTCGTAGATACTTACTTTAACCATTTCAATACATCGGTTGTTAAGATCTCTATATAGCTGGACTCAAATGTTTCATCAAAGTTTTGGAATTAAAGGTCAACTTGCTCACGAGTTCATGCAGTAACTTAATAATTCACGAGATCGTTCGGGGATAATTAAAGGAAATTGAAACGATATGAGGGAAAACTACTTAATCATTAATTTATTCATCTATGTGTGTTGAATATTTGAAGAGGAGAAAATACACGCATAATTGTAACGTGCGATAGGTCAACGTCCAATGGATGTGATGCTAAATATCTTTTTGAATTTACGACTGTGAGCCAACTGAAAGGTAAGCTCCGCTTGATCTTCAAAGACTTCATTTTAACGTATGTAAAAGAAAATAATTTTTCGTGAGTTTATATGCCTTGAAGTCAAACAATTTCTTATGTGTCTCATCCGATGTATTGCTCCATTCTTAAGAATTAATACTTGACTAAATTCTAACGGTGGGGGCCTACGTGCGAAATGACCTAAGCTGTCCAAGTTCATTCTTCCTTGGGATTTTTCCTGGGTGCGCACCATCTTGCACAAAGTTATTATCAACGCAAAATTAACCTGTTCTCTCTCTTGAGAATATGCGGAATTATACGGTTGGAATTATACGGGAATATGTCTCATTCGGTTCTTTTCCTGAATTACAAAGCTCACAAATCACCGCATTACTATTCAAAATTTACCAGTAATAGATCTTGTTAATATTCATAAAAAAATTGGGATACTTATGAGCGAGTAATTATAATAGTTTTTAATGAAAATAATGTACTATCAATGGACTCACGCTTTCGAGGTGTGCATGTTTGAGTATAAAAAATTGGATATTATAAGTAAGATATTCTAATGCATTTCCAAAATGGCATTAGGGTAAACAGGCTGATCAGATCGTTCATTTATAATACCCCTTCATATTTTGATGTCCTTGATTTCATCTATCGCTACATTTTTGTTCATTCTCTTTTATTCTTTCGACTACGTCTCTTTATGCTAAGATCTCATTCTCGTCATATACCATATCTACCTTCCCTCTTTCGTCCATCATTCTCGTTTGTCGAAACCAGGAAATATCCCCTTTTCTATTATCATTCAGCCTCTTTTTCCTCATTAATTAATTACCCAATCATCACTGACTCCATATCTCCTAGTTTTCCGCACATACTCCGCGTACAATCCATTCCGACTGCATTCATTTTACTCATGCACTTCTGGTGACAAATCCAACTTGTCAACGGTAGCATGTGGATAAACTGACAACATAAGGCATTCTAATATATTCATCTAACGTGTAAACATAGTATATGCCAGAGAATTATTTTAATTTAATTATCTTCATTTCGGAATATCCAGGTTCGTTAAGGATAAAATTTCGGCTTCTGTCCTTAATGTCGACGGATAGTCACTTAACGAAAATAATGGGATTAGTCCATTAATTTGGAGCGCACGATATTATTCCACTGCCGTAGCAACTTCTGTGACAATTTGCGGAGAAAAATTCGATTCCGCCGGAGATTGTCACGCCTTGTTTTATTGCGCAAGCGTAATTTAATATCCGCCCACGCAACCTGTTCGAGCGAAATATTTGAGATGCGCGAGAGCCCGCCGAAAAAGGAAGAACAATTTACTGTCGCCGAATTTCCAGCATCGGAGCGGTATTTCACAGTCCACATCAAATTACACGCGTGGCATTTAGTAGCGATATTGGATGCGGTCGCGCTGGTCATCCAAAAGAAACAATTTCTTCTTTCAATTTCCTTTCATTCAACGTTCTACAGTGTTTATCTTCCTCTCTCTAAAGCAGAGTTCTCGGCCCTTTTTGGCTGGAGGTTCCGTTTTAGAAATTTAGCAACTATGCTGGTAGGCATGGTTATGGTAGTAGTCATGGTAGACACTTAAACGCTTTTATGAAATGTATAACCATCAGAACCATGACTGTATGTATAAATAAAATAATTATTGATACTGGATAGACTGAAAAAGTTAACTTGCTGGGAATGTCCAAGTATTGCTAATTGAATTGCTTTGTAGATAACTTCAAACAGAAAAAATACAAATACTAAATACGAAAATCGAGAGTTGTCTGTTACAAATGCTTAAAAGGGAAACAAATGCGAAATGAACGATTAGGTAACTAAAAACATAATTTTTATTTAATTTATATTTGCATCAATAGATGCGCCTCTAGGTTTCGCGGTTTTCGTTGCATTATCTTGTTTCTATGTAGCTTTCCATAACATTTATTACTATTCTCTTACTTCTGCTTTCTATTTTTCTAATTACGGGGCATCTCGTAATTACATTTTAACTCAGACTTTTCTGTGCATACGTTTCTTATGAAGTTCTTAGACGATATTGTTCTGTAACAAGGAGCCTTGCTCGCCTCAGAAGAGCCTCACTGCTCACTGCATAATCAACTCAAATTAGCTTTTATTTCAGCATTTGTTTTTGAAAATAGTTTTAGGTGAATAGGATATATTGAATCTGTAAAATTTGCAAATAGTCAATGCACGATATACAATTACTTCATCAAAATTTTCCTTATTTTCAAAGGATGTTACGAATAAAATTCCAAATACGCTTTTCCACAGATGTATTTTAAAACACGACCGGTTTCAGCACAGATCGGCCATCATGAGGAAGATGTGGAAAAACCGGTCGTGTGTTTTAAAATACATTTGTGGAAAAGCGTATTTGGAATTTTATTCGTAACATCCTTTTCATACGGGTTTCCACAACGTAAAGCCTGCCACAATCGATTTTATTTCCAGTTTTAGCATTCAGATAAATTTTAAATGAAATATCCATATAGCTCGGAAAATTATCAGCAAAATAGTCATTTGCCGTTTTATGAAATGTCTGTGAATTGTGATGTGAATTAAATGTTTACTGTGCGCATAGAGACCCTTTATATTGATGGATGAAACTATGTTTGTATTCATGCAATATCGTATTTCTGGATATTTTTACGTTTTTTTTCCTTAGTATTAAGAATCTTTTTATCAGTAAACATTGAATCTGATTACCA
Organism: Ladona fulva; assembly: GCA_000376725.2. Taxonomy (NCBI): domain Eukaryota; kingdom Metazoa; phylum Arthropoda; class Insecta; order Odonata; family Libellulidae; genus Ladona; species Ladona fulva. Next base: position 492,117 of record KZ308531.1, on the reverse strand, counting down.
ATAATTAATTATTTAATATTCTTCTTACCGACCAAAGAGACTTAGTTGATATCGTGATTGTTTGTATTTCATAATATTCTTCACGTCAATTTTTTATTCAAACGGAATACTATTTGTTTTATCTACGTGCTGATACATCTGTAATATATATCTTTAAGATGTCACTCAACCTGCTTTCTGTTTAAAATTTTAGTTAGCTATCAGTAGGTTTCTCAGGTTTTACACACCCCTTCTTGCGGGTGTTTCTGCTGTGATATATATTTCCTACGTGCAAACTTACGTTTTTAAGCCCACAAAGTGGTTTTATTCCGTGCAACAGTTTCAATCCATCTCTTTCTTTTAAGTTTTATTTGACGAAGGGTTGGCTCCCGCATAGCCAAGTGAGTAGCGCGTTCGCATTCGGAGACATCGGTCTCGGGTTCGGCGTTTATCAGCATTACCCCAGTATAATGACGAAAATGGGTAGCTATCTGCGTTAAAAGGTCGCCATTCGGGCCCGGAAAGCCAAACACGGCGGCATAGGAGTCGATGATATGACCGCGTGTCACCCTCCGTATATACCGCCTGGATCTATCACTCAAAGGAATACAATGCTATAAAATTTACTATGACGAAAGGTTAGATGTAAAGAGAGACTCATCACTCTCTATCTCGCTCTCATAAAATCGCCATATTATTACATTTTATTACAAAACAGCAACCAGAATGTATAATAGTATATAGTATATCTGTCATAATTGATACCAGTCAGCCTAGCTATTCAGAAGCACTATTTACAACCCCTCTCACTTCTTTGTTTCTCTTCTTCAATTTCGTCTTCTGCAAATCTTATCGGATAATGCCATGAGCCCTCTCTCTGGTTAGACCATTAATTTCACCTCTGGTATTATAAAAGCGAGCGTCGGATCGTATATTGATGTAAAAGAAGAAGAGGTGGGAAAAATTGGTCGGAGGATGAGTGAGAGGGAGCGGTAATAAATTTCCCTCCCCATCCTTTGTTTTCCAAGCGTAGGAATTCCAATGAGGGGAAATCTACGTTCCCCATTTTCCCATCTTCATTTCAATCGACCGCTTACGAAGGCCAGTCGATTCCGCCTTTGTTTTTGATTATACCGATTCTCTTTTGAATACTTTTCGGTTCGATTTCATCCGATCAATCTGTTTGGAGAAGAATCCGAAGGGCTCTATCATTCCCTTTGTTTGCGAAAGAGAATATTCCCCGGTATGAAATTTCCGTTATGACCGTTCATTTTCCGGTTCTTTGAAGATCTGATTCAACAAACGAATTCTAGTTGCACGTGAAAAAATCTCATTTCTCTTTCGTCTCAATTTCAACGCTATGCCGCCTCCATTGTCTACATTGCGGATAATAACTATTTGCAGTTTTTCATTTTATGCTCCCTTGGTACCGCGATACCTTAACTAAAAAAGATACTCTGTTCGGTGATAATATGTTTCATGAAATTTGTTAACTACAATTATACGATTTTCCATTTGTTACAAAATACTAAAATATCCCTAAATTCTGGAGACCTGCATTTTCTTTTTAGAAACCAAACACCAGGCAGAAACTCTCATATTTTTGGCTTTTCAGAATTTTTGATCGACCAAAAATATCCGTTAATCGAGGCCGAGGAACAGCGATTACCATCTTCGTTACCGAGAAAAAGGCAACGTTACTCGTTAATAGGTGTAATTGTATTTTACAGCTATATTAATGCACTTTTATCACATCTTATTTTTCATCTACATCTACAGAAATACCCTGCAAGCCGCCTTTCGGTGTATGACAGGGGGAGTTCATGAAGGTGATTCGATAACTAAGGCCATTTGCACCCCGCCATTACGTTAAATCCTTCATGAATTTTTTTCCATATCTATTTCATTTTCTAGTGAGTATTAGGCATTCTTTAGAAGATCATTTATAAATCTGAAGAATTTGTGTTTGCTAACATATTGGAATAAAACCGTTCAGTACATGTCGAATAGAATCGGCAAAAACTTAAGATTCATAACGTTCACTTTAGGTACGTAACTTAAACTTAAGATGCGTACATTTATTTTTAGATAAATAGCTTTTATTCAGATGCATAACTTAAACGTATAATCTCCGCGATTACGCTGTTTCAACAGTAGCCAAATTATGAGTTGTTTTAGGACCTAACGTGGAAATAAGCTCACTTGCCATCCGTACTTTACTTTAAGGCTGTACACGACGGCTTATTCCAAAATTCTACCCTTTTAAATAATTAATTTTAACAATTGAGTTCTTAAAGTAACCTCCTAGTGAGCGAGATTTTTCAATCGTCTACGACTTTTTGATCACCATAATAATCAATTACAAAATTGCACGAAAAGGAAGCATATTTTTTGATATTATTCGAAATTAAACAAAAAAACTCCAGAATTCTGTCACATACGAAATGAAAAACTGTCAGTTAACAAATAACAACAAGCTAAGAGTCCAGTTACTGAGTTTAAAGTTCTGGACAAGTTTTTGTGTTAAAAATCGCGTTAGTGGTTAATCCCCAATTAGTTGTCCAACCCTTATCCAGAGTATTTAAAAGCAAACAAATAATGTGAAAATTTATTAAACGTATTTCCGGGTAAATTTACTTTTCGGAATGGAATGAAAAAATTAACATTACGTCGTTTTTGTTTTAAATATATTTAGGTAAACTTCGTTGCAGGTTTTTGTGAATTGTAACTTTGATAAATTGTTCATACATTTTTCATTGCTCTGTTAAATTTCCCCCTAATATTATTAATTACACACATCCTCCTCAGTCTTTACCGCCTTTTACACTCATTAAATCCATTCTCACTTATTCTTTATTCTCTCTAAGACACATGGTTGCCGTATCCGCACGTTGTCATTAGTTACCCCAAGTACCTCGTGCTATTCGCTGTAAGTTATCTTATTCCACTAATTAACTCAATGAATAGGATACTGAAGTCAGAACCTCACTGCATAATCAAGGTAGCAGTATGAATGAAAAATCACAGAGATTATCTCTCAATATTCTTTTCCGTTATCTTAGCTCCGAGTATTGCAAAATGAGGCAAGAATTAAAGCCGAATTAACGGTATCCAATCTCCTTCAGTGATGCCAAAATCTTTCATAAACGCGTTTTTACGGACCACAGAAAAGCGCGTAAAAAGTAGTTTCGTTTCCTGTTTCTTCCGCAAGGAAAGAGAGCCGCCATAAATCACGCAATAACGAACTCAGAAGTAATTATGACCGTCTTATTTTTCTCATTAAAGATAAAAAGCCATAAAAACTGGCCTCCTCTTCCTCATTTACGCCGTATCTCGAAAGGATTTTCTACCGCTCTCTCTACAGAAAATTTTCCAGCATTACTCCTCGTTAGAGCTTCATATCCAGCGTAAATGAAGGGATATTCTACGTGGAATTATTTGGTAAAACAGCTCCTCGTTTTACACTTTCCGCATTAAGAGATCCATTTTCTCATATGCGCTCATGACTTCTATCGCAGATATTTAATTCATTAGAATGGCTTTCCTACCGCAAACAAATTTAGAGCTTTAGAACTACTTCTATCGCAGATATTTAATTCACTAGAATGGCTTTCCTACCGCTAAAAACTTTAGAATCTCCTTTTTGCTATCGACATTTATTCGTGCAATCGACATCATTATGGGGAAACGAAACCTATGATACTCTTATCGTACGTAGAATACTGTTTCTGTAATTCTTAGTCACTGTAAAATTCATTGCAAAAATCTGGTATAGAAATAAATTCAAATAAAGTGAATCTCCAGTTCGATTCTCGCCGGACTGGTAGAGTTCGAATTTTCTCATTACTTACACCAATACTTCCCAACCGGTGTATCACGGCACAGTGGTGATCTGTGACTAAATACCCGACTGAAACTCTTGTTGTGCCACGTAATATGCCAGACCGACATATATTCTAATTCTACAATGCAGATCGCTATGATTTTACTACGATATTTATTGATATTTATTCCACAGTCGGTGTTTTCTTTTTCAATTCTAACTTATAGTTGAACTCACAAGAGCTTGCTTAAGTGTAGGGTCGATTGTTAATTATGGTAAGGATTATTATATATGTAAACTTTGGTTTTGGCTGTTTTATGGTTGTATGCCTTCACTGTCACCAATCATTTTCCGGAAAAGGGAGTATTGGAGTTGAACCTTGGATCAATCCTCGATCTAAGTAAGTATTCATAAGAGTCGTGTCTGTAAATTGTAAATAAATTTGGAATACATAACAAAAAATAAGTAGTATTTGAAGCCTTTTCGCTGCAGATCTCGAGTCTAACTATAAAATGATTTTTTGGCAGTGGTACAGAGTTTAGATATAGATTTAGATTTTCAATCTGCAAGCCGCCAGTGGCGTATGGCAGGGGGTGTATTATATTCTCTGCCGCTATTCAGTAAGAACGACCAAAAGTAACTATCTGTTTTAGCGATTATTTCCTTGTAACGCTTGGTCGTCGCCACTCGAAGATAGCGCTCGCTGTTTACCTATCCCAGTTTGTAGAATAACAAAATCCAGCTGAGGAAAATATAAATTAACAGTTGTCAGTTCAGGAACAGTAACATGATTGATTAGATGAACATACTTTTGCTGAAGAAAATTTCGCCGATATTTCCATTATTCTACGACTTATAAATTAGCCACAACGAACCTTGAAATACCCACGAACCTCAGCAACAACAAGGGGAAGGGAATACTGATTTTTAATATTACTATTATTTTCTATTGCGGCGAGGTTAGGCCAAGATGGCCTCTCTCCCAACTAACATCAGGAGGTATTAGATGATAATTTTACTATACTAATAACCAAAAACAATTGAATACAATTAACTTAAATTTAGAGAAATAAATCAATACATCAAAACAGTCCATCAAACATAGGTACAAGGAAATTGGTACAAACAGCAGACGCAAAACAGGCAGACAAGTTGACGAATAAAACTAATACATTCAGCTAGATGTAGATACAAAAGCACTGATATTTGGGGTTGTGGGGAAAAACTCCTCAGCGGAAGGCTTAAGGAGAAAAACCCACAACGTGGAAAACACCCATACAGGAAGGGGGGTTGAAATTCTGCGAAATGGAACGGGCTATTTCCGCTAATCACTTTCCTCCCTTTCTGGAACTGGGCTTTAGAATTCTACGTTATCTCTCAGCTTTATAATCCACCATCTCTTGAGATTCCGATAAATTCTTTTTCCTGTAGGAACACCGAAATTCCCGCACAACCGCGTCTGGACCATGCACTCGGCAGCTTTCTGTTATTCTTCAAGGAGGAGGGGTCTCTCTCTCTTTGGTGTGGGAACTTAAACTTCTTTTCCTGAAGTTCGGTTTGGCTTCGGAATTACTTCTGTCGGTCGTCCTCCCGAGTGACCTGGTAACGAACCCGCATTCGACGCAATAAAAGGCGATGCCTCCGTGCGATCGAAAGGCTATTGGTGATGGTTGGACTTTTATGGGGCCTCGTGAGAACTTCTGGGATTGGTTTTGGACTGCTCCGTGTTTAGTTGTGCTTTCCATTCCGAGTAGTTGTTTATCAGACGCACATTCTCCCCATTAAATTCCTCTTAGCAACTTCCGGCAATCTTTATCCCCTTATTTACTACATAATATATCATGATAGTTAAACCTACAGTGTTATATTAACCATGTTAGCTCAAATATTTGAAAAAAAAATTCGGTGAAGTATTCGTATATATTGAAATATGTTATGGATTGAACAGCATAATGAAAAATCGACGGAAGTCAGCTCAGCGACATACAACTTTTTACATCCGGAACATTAAGCAAATGACTTGAAAGAAAGGGGACCAAAATAAAACAACAACAAATCGGGTCTATTAACTATATTTCGGTAGTTAATCGATTCTATAGAAAAATATTGTAAAATTGGATTCGGTTGAATGAATAGAAATTCGACATGAAGAGTATTCGAGGCATCGGCTATAACAGAATGTGGAATATTTCTATCGGTTTTGATTTATTTAACTGAAAAGGTTTCGCAAATTGAATTTAAGAAGCTACGATGAAACGAATCCGAAATCAATTTAATTTCTTCATTATTTTTAAGCTGCACGTGGTATATTATTTATAATAAAATATGAGTGAACAATAAAATAGAGGAAATAAATAATAAGAACTCCAGAACGGCTAGAGAAACCATTAATTACATTTACTTCCTGTATTATAATTCTTGCTGTTTCCCGATTTAAGAATTAATTTACGTTTGGGAGTAACCTTTCTCCGCGATATTTTATGTTTTTAGCTCGCCTCACAAAGAATTTCTCTCTGATATTTGAAAAATTACGTCTTTTTTCATTTCTTGCACCCATAGCTTTGTTTGCTCTTATTTGTCTCTTGCTTTTGTGGAGAGAAAATTTCTGTAAGCGTCTAGATGACGGAGTTGCACACTGTTTTCGAAAGAAAGAGAAAGTTCGCAAGTTTATGACTGTTATTTATTAAGAGGAAAAATGAAGCATTTATTCCAGCTGTACCATTGATGATAGCTAATATTTGAACGGTAGTTGTTGTATTTGCAGGTGATGGCTTCCAAATTTCTCAACGGTGATTGGGCCCACGGAATATCCGCTTGTTGTTGTGGCGTTTAAAAAATAATGGGTGGCCAGTTGGGGGCAATTATGACCAACGAAACGAGACGTAAATCTTTTTGTTTCGGTTTTCACTCCGGTTCGATGAAAAATCAAAATTCGGTTCACCGGGATTCTATCCGTCTACCGAAGTTTAACCGGTTTGAATTGGTATTTTTCGTTTCGATTAATGAAATGTTATACACCTCAGAGTGATATTTTATTAGGTGTAGCTTTTATGTGTAGCATGAATTTGAATACAATTTGAGAATATAAGTTGCCATTCTAAAGAAAGGACGATCGAACAATTAAGTCAGATAAACTTAAACGTAAATAATTAATTATTGCTAATAGATATTACACACATTCAGCTTGATCTCCTCTATTTACATGTAATTAAATAGTATTATTATATTGAACCGGAAATTGGGACGAAATAAATAACGGTTTCCGGTTTTGATTCAGGTTCAGGAAATACAATTTTTCGGATCAGGATCGGTTTTCACATAGGCAAAAATAACGGTTCTCTTCGGTTTCGGTTTGTCAAAAATAACGGTTCTCTTCGGTTCGATACCCTGACTATGATTCGTAATAAATAGGAATTGATAAGAAAGAAGAAAGAAAGAATATATTTATTGTTCTTGGACTGTAACTGTCCACTAAGAACATACAAAAACTGTAAAAACAACAGCTCATATATACAAAGTGAGTAAATATAAAATTTAAGAGAGGATATATTCTTAGCAAAATTAATCTAAGGCAAAAAGATAGTGAAGATATCTTTTTTTTAAATAAACAAGGAGCTATAATTTTTTATATCCTTCGGTATTCCATTCCAAAGCTTTGCCCCAGCAACACGGAAGGATTTTTGATAAGCAGTTGTTCGGTGCTGGGGTGTAATTTCGTATTCAGGGGACAACCTGGTTTGTACATAGGGCTTTTTCTCCTCAATGGAGAAGTGCTACCTTAAATAGCCAGGTTCCTTATTTTTAAAAATACTGTACAAATATGATCAAAGTATGAATTTCCTTCTAGATTTGACCTTCAGTCATACAAGGCTGGTCAGGAAAGGGGATATATGCTAATCTTTTTTAAGGTCAAAAACAAACCTAACACACTTATTTAATGTCAGTTGAAGCCTTGTATTGAGCCGTTCCATTAGATCGTTGTATATAAGGTACAAAAGTAATCGAAATGAGGGAAAATAATCGTAGTTATTAATTGCTTCCGAGTATAACATGGTAAGAGGTTTTATGGATTTTAAGTTGATAGAGGATTGAGTTGGCCTTGTTACATATGGCTAGCACATGGTTGTCCCAAGATAGATTTGGGACCAAATTTACCCCGAGATTTTTAACATGATTTGAGTATGGTATTTTAGTATCACCAACTTTTAACCTTGGAATAGCATTAAGGTCAACAAATCGGAGTAATTTTGACGTACCGAGTATTATGGACTTTGTTTTTCAACAGTTAAGTACAAAATTATTTTTAACAGCCCATGAATTGATGGCATTAAAGTCCAGATTTACTTCTGCAATTGTGTCATAATTTATTCAAGTGACAATGACAGTAAATCTGGAGATCATCGGCATACAGCATATATTTACAGTTTACAATGCAATTAGGACGGTCGAGGATATACAAAGAAAATAAAAGAAGGCCAAGAACCGAGCCCTGAGGGACCCCCAATGGACCTTAGCCCAGTTTGATGTATCACCATTTGCATATTTAACTGCATGTTGTTGCTCATTTAAATAAGAGTAAACCACTTTAGCGAGGAACAGGAACATTTAAGTTCTTTCATTTTTTGTAGAAGTAAGGCGTGATTTACAAGGCCATATGCATTTGTGACATCAAATAGTACAAGGACGGTAATCATGTGTTTATCTATTGCATGGCGTATATCGTCTGTAACTTTAAGTAGAGCTGACTGCGTAGAAAAATTTTTGCGAAAGCCAGATTGGCAGGGATCATTCAAGAATTGATGGCAAAATTCAACTTCTAAAACATTGAGACTGTCATTTAGTCTAATTGTAAAATACTTCCGCGTTAGTTGTGGAGCACCCCGATCGGTGGGACGTGAACCACCGACTTGAGGACCAAAGTGATTATAAAACACATTTGAGTGTCCTCAAATTATGTATACAACACCTGTAAAATTATTCTTCGTATGACATCTCTATAGTTTGAAATCATACTGCCAAAGTTTAGGTGTCACTTTTTACTGCTTCGCGCGTTGCGGCGCGCCGCGGCGCTATTTGTCCTATGAATAATTTACTTGAGGTGATTTCATAAAATGATTGGTATAGGGCTATCGTCTATACGTCCTCTGCCCTACAAATCATGAATGCAGTGAGTTCCAATTACCTTGATCTTCAATATTTCCACATGTGTTAGGTGTCTTAGGAACACCAAATATCACATTAGTACCAATACGAAATTTTGTTCGATAACAGTTGTTCTGCGGAGTCTTAAATTGTATTAATTTTTAGTGAACACGAGACATAATCGGTTACGAGTTCGGTTCCAGGTCCCATGAGACCACTCCGTTACCCTATGCGTAGATCGAGGGCGCATTTATAAGAACTCTCTTCTTTCTATCGCAGCTCGTTCTTTCTTTGCAGCGGAGTCTAAAGGTCTCTCGCAAGCGACTTCCTCTTTCGTTTCGCCGTTTCATGTATGGGGCGTTTCTGTTTGTTCGCTCCAGCTAAATTCTTTAAATTCGATCTCTCTCTCTTTCAAAAGTTTTCTGGTCTTGAATTCCAAGTCACGCCGTTCTTTTAAGTGTGCCACGAGCTCCGATGGGAATTCCCTTCCATTGGACCCGAAGTTTGGTTGGAAGGGAGAAAACGCTACGGGAAAGACTTGCGTGGCGAGCTGTTGTCACATAGGTCTCATGAATCTTTTCCTCGGACGGGGATAAAAGGAAAACTTAAAATGTTACGGGACGCATTTAGAAGTTAGGATGAATTTATGAGCCGTGCACGTGCTTCAAGCGAACGGCTGCATTAGGCAGTAGGTAAATTCGACTTATGCTAGGCGCATGGGACTGAATTGTAATATATTAAACATTTCCAGAGAAGCCTCTCATAATTCTTCCACATTTCCAAGGTTGTATGTGCAGCAAGATCAGAAGGAGAGGTGCTTTTAAGGACTGAGGTTAGGTTAATTCAACTCCCTCGTATTCTTCTTATGTCATTAAATATTAGTAAGACGTTGGGATTATTTTGTTATTCCAGTGAAAAAGAATAAGCACCCATAATCGGCGAGTAACCAGATTCTTTGACAGTATTTTTTCCTAACAGATTTCCTTTTTTATACAAATGTTTATCCGTATATATAATCATCCATAATCCATACGTATAATCATCCTTCTTAATAGAAACATAGTTCTAGCTTTGAATAATTTGAAACCGATTAAGAAGATTACCACGTTATCAATGTATCATCAACTGTTACAATTACTTAATTTAATTACTAAATCATCTATTACCATGAAAAACTCTTCCCACTATTTTTATCGTCGAGTTCTAAGATTTTTGGTATCAGAATAGATAGCGATACAACTGAAGTTCAGAAAATACATCGAATTCAGATATACATCATCGAATTTCTATGATGAATGAGTTTAGGGATCAGATAACATATAACATAATGAACACTAAATACGAGCATCGTAGCCTTTTCTAAAGGTTGAATGCCTTGCTTCGAACATAACTCCGACTCGGAAAGTGAGAACTTTTTAAGTGAAAGAGCATTAATCCTTAAATTACTGAGGCACGGAAGATTGGAGAGTCGTATCATTTTCTGTTCGCCGAAAAAATATAAGCAAAGTGCGAGTCCGCTTTTGCTGAATGAATTAAGTCAAGGATTTGAACGGAGAAGCGGGTTGATTAGGTTGAGTAACGAGATTTGTTCCGTTATGGAGATCTCCCTGATGGATCCGTGGAGTTGATGAAATCTGGGGTTGCGAAGATCGGGGGAGCGTTATGTTCTTCCACTGCGGCGATTAAAGGATTAATTAGTTTCTAGAGAGTGAAGGACGCTAACAGATGAAGATTATCTTGCGGTACACTCATATACGACTTTTGCCTCCACAGAAATTGTAATGAAGGCTGAAGAGTGAAGAAATATTAAAGTTTCGATGCACGGTTATCCTGATTCATCCCTCTCCATGGATGATTCAGCTCAGTAATAGTATGGGGTACTGATTCCAACCGGTTTTCCGCAACACAGTGGTCGATAAACTTGAATGAGGTACTAATATAATACTTCTTCTACCTCAGAAGATGAAAAATTGACTATTGAAATGCGTATCGGGTTTTCAGGGCGACGGTTTTCCAGAGTTTGTCGAGTTCCTTGAATTATTACATTACAAATTCGACAGAATAAACTACAATAACGCCTACATCAGAACTGATTTTCCAGTATTCAGGTTAACTTATGTAATTTTACTGTACTTTATTCTGTGGAGTCGGAACAGATTTTTGATTGAAGTGTTTCATTATTTATTTTCAATTCCATCAAGTACCGATCCCGAACGTTCATTTTTTCCTTAAAATTGTCACTTTGTAAACTCCCGAGCAGCTTCCCAACGACTTAAGGAATATTTTAAATCTTTATTTTAATAACATCTGTGTACATTTTCCCTCTGTTACAGCATTCGCAGTCGGAGTTTTCTCCTTTTTTAATTTGAAATAATACTGAAACTTACAAATGCTGGTTTATTGGACCGTGAAATTTGAGTAAATGCGAGCACACACTCGTTATGTTGTCGTAGATGAGCAAAGGTTGTCCTACGAGGACCGTCATACGAGGACATCCTGATGCAAGGAAAATTAAACGGTTTTCATGACCGTATAGCCTTGGGAATCCTGATTTCCTTTTAATTTCCGGGATTCGTCCCAGATGTAATTACTTCACATGGCCTCCCAAAAATTGTTTTCCAGACACTGTGACGCCCGATTGTCTCGGTTTGAAGTTTTTGATGGAATGATTTTAGCATTGATTGAGCGATTGTTGCATTTTCTTATCAATGAGATGAGTTATAAGTTTGAAAACTAAACTCTTACCCGAGATTTAGAAGGAAAAAACTTTCTCCCAACATAATCGTGTAACATTTATGTGTAAACCTGTATACGGTTGGCATGTTACATATTAAATCTGTGTGATTCAGTGTTAATTTAACTATTCTAGTATTATCTTTAAATACTCCTAATTACGAAAAAGATTTGCTGTGTATTTGTCCGGAATTTTTTGTCCTCGGTGTCGTGAATGTCCCTTTTTACTTCAGTAGTCTTGATATCATTGGAAAAAGCTTAGCATTTAAGTCGTACGTTTGTTTCTATTTGTAGCTCAAAAGCTTTGCTCACGATCTTTCATCTTTAAATGAAAGTTCTCAAATTTCTGCAAATATGAGGCGATACAATGCGACTTGATGATAAAATTTGAATTAAAGAGGTAAATCGAGGTATTTTTTTCTTACTCAAGAAACAATTCGAAAAGAAAAATGTAACGGAAACTTGAAATGTCTATGTCAACGCCAAGGGAATGTGTTGAATTAAGAGATAAATAAAAGCAGAACGCTTGGGGACCTTTTACCTTAATGAATATTTGAGTTGGGTTTGTTTGTGATTTAAATTTGATCCCTCAACCTCTTCTTTTTAAATAACTGTTTGTATATTTTCTTTATAAGATCCTTATTTTTTCTCTGTTTTCTTTTCTTTAAGCATAACTAAACCTTTACATCGTTACCACATCGTTACAACCATTACATGGTTAATGAAATGGCTGCTTTCGTATAAAAAGATACACGTTTTTGACAAAATATATTCTGAATGAGAACTTATCGAGTAGTTAAAGATAATTTCCTGATGGTAGACGAACAGTTTTTCGCAAAATAACTCATAAATCTCTAGCTGGTTATCAGAAAATATAACTGATTACCTCAAATAACTTACGATCAGGTTTTTGTTTGTTTGACAAATGATTTTGTTTTGTCTAATCATGAGTTATACACGTAGGAGCATTTATGCTATCACGAGGATTTTTAGTAATTTAGATGTTATATCAAATAGATTCAGTTGGAGGAAGAGGATATCCATGGGTAGTAGTAATATTACCAAAAGTGCTTCGATAACTTAGGGCATTTCATACTTATAGGTCCCCACCGGGAATTGAAACCGGAACCGCTTCCACCAGAGGTGAACGCGCAGCCCACTCGGCTATCTGGGAGCCCGGGTTTTCAAGGGAATTTTCTTAGAAGGAAATTAATTTGTAATTCAAATGAGGACTGAAAATTATTTTATCTCCATTTGCGAATTATCATTAATTACCCTCGACAAGACTAACACTTTGTCTGTAAAAAAATGTACCAAAATGTGACGTGAGGAGGATGACTGCTGCCTCCACATTATTTTCTATAAGGATTCTAGAGAGGTGTTGTCTTTTATCTGAGCTAATGCCTTCTATATTAAGCTGGTAAACCCGGATACTTTGCCTCTGTTTTCTTTGTCCTATAGCCCTGAAAATGGCCAGTTTCTAAACATTGTATATCCATGTATGAGCCAGGAGATCGGTATATCGATAGGTCTGGCTGCCACCGGACGTTCTAGTAGTTAATTTAGCGTTATCCAGGATGCGTCGCGCGAACTAGATTACATCCAATGACTTGAGGCTTTCCTGGTGGATAGCTTGGGTAAAAAGCTCTCGGGTTATCATCCAGGTGAATTCCGGTGACCATGTCGCCAACGTTTCGACGGCCGACTCTGCCTGTGACTAGGTGTACAGTGATTGTGGAAAAAACTTTACAATTTGATTTTAACTCAAGTTCCTCGTCAGATCTTAGGATGATTGCTAATATTACAATGCCATCTAGGGGGACTTCCGCAGTTAAAAATTACCTAAGAAAGAAATTGGGATGTTAAGAAGTGGAAGGATTTCAGAACGATGGAGTTAGAATTGCACCCAAACCTAGTCGATGTTAATACTGAAGGAGGTACGAAAGCGATTTGCCTAGGATATCATTTACATTTTACAATGTATGTGTTGTTGTTATTAAACATAAATAATCATCACAAGAAATAATAAAATATTTGTTTACTTATATCCATAACGATTTTATCGAACCACTATAAAAATCTAATGCAAATCGGTAGTCGAAAAACGATTAGAAAAGTGAATGTGGTCTTATGAACGGAATATGGTCGTTAACTGATGACCGGAAGTAAATAAATAATTACCTATCCAGGTTTCAGAGAATTATGCTCGAATCTGAAACGCGAATGTAAAGAGATGTGTAAATTTATGTCACTAGTGTTGTGGACGGATTATTGTTTGGATCAGTTGTTTATTCTGAAGATGCGGGGATGTTAGCTGCAATTTATATGTGCAATTAACCTGTGCTAACCTCCCAACCGGAATAAACACTACAGAATGTTACGAGCTTTCGTGTGTCTGTGAGGGTTAGAGATAAGATCAGCAAAAGGAAGGGGATATATAAGAACGAAACACATGATGAAATAGAGAGACATTATTTAAACTTATTTCAACGGAAAAAAATCGTTTATGTTTAAAAATCAAGTTGAGACTCCTTCTTAATTAAGGAAACTTGAATGCAATGTTTGTATTTGCTTAATTTGGTAACGGCAAAAAGGGCGTGATATTTGCTCAAGAGATTTTAATAACGAAAAACTTCGTAAATCATTCAAGGGTCTTGATTTCCTAATAATGTTATATCATATTTCGCTACTCAAATTGCTATTCGTTAAAATCTTCGGAAAAAAAGTCAATGAACGAATATGCAAAGATTAGTCAAAAAGTAATCTTAATAAGTTTACATGGACTATTTCATTTTGATTTCGTTTCACATTGGCTCAGTGGTATTGTGTATTCAAGTCTTGCCGAAATATTTCACCCGTTAACCAGTAACAAAAAATATACGCCGGTCACCACAGAGACGTTCTCCAAAGAAAAACAATGTGGAGTAATCCGATAGGTATGCAGAAACGGCGGATACCAATGATACACTGAAAAGAATATTAAAGCAATATGACTTAATTTTTGTCTAATTACAGTAAGTGTATTAATGGCACAGAAAATTTATAGCTAGAGTTGCAAGTGTGAAAACAATCGCACAAATCCGTCAGCCGAAGTGATGTTAATACTTTTCGGGGACTATTATTTTCCTATTATGAGACATTGCATGCCCAGAGTATTAGTACAAAGTTAAGCAGAACATAGTGTGTAATTTATTTCATTAAATTTAATATTGCTCCATTTAAAATCCTCAATAAGAACGTGGTTGGATCTTCTCTGGTGTAATGTTGAATAATGATAATTAATGGCCATACACGTACCGTAGTACTCTCGAAAAGTCTCAATTTTCATTGTCTTCCACTTCTCCATCTGATCTAGCGCATTGAGATTATCATATTTTTTTCTGGGCCACTTAAGAAGGCTCTTGGAAGCTCGAACTCTTCTGAAGTCGACGAGGTGAATACGGCGGTGCGTATATGGCTTCAATCCTACATACATTGAACGTGGCGAGAGCCATGTTGAAATGTGATCAAAAATTTCAATTCGTATATATTTATATTATGTTATAATATATACGTTCTATGTTATTTGTATTTTGATAAGGTTTGAGGAAACTTATTGACTCACTCTTGTAATTAATGCAGTAAACGAATGGTAAAAAAATTGAAAAACCTTTCGACAGAATAAAGAGAAAGAGTAAAATTGAAGACTCAAACAGCAAAAATTGGCAACATAGTTGTCCTCTAAGGTTTTAGTAAACTTGGGCGCTTCATACTCTGTAAATAGGTAGGTTTTTCGAACGTGCATTTCCCATTCTCCTAATGTATGTTAATTTTCCGGCATCGCAACTTTAATTTGGCTTTTTTTTATTCCATGATAACGGTTCCAAATTTTCAAACAGAAAAGACTTAGAAACGCATGGTTCACATGCTTTGAATTTAGATTGAGAAATTGGAAGAGAAAAAGTCTGCCGCAGCCGGGAATCGAACCCGGGTCCCCCACTTTCCGGGCGGGTGCTTCCTTCCCGGATCGTTGTAGCTTAGAGGACAGAGCACCCGCCTGTTAAGGTGGGGGACCCGGGTTCGATTCCTGGCTGCGGCAGACTTTTTCTCTTCCAATTTCTTCATCTAGAAAAGACTTAGTTGGTAGTTTTCTTTGTTACTTCTATGATAAAGATTCCATTTTCTTGGAAATTTAGTCATACTCTTCGTAAGTTGTCTGAATTTCAAGACCTTGAAAATCTATGAAGGGATTTTACACGTTATTTCACCTTTGAATGATTTCCAATTCGACGAGGGTTGTTTACGTGAGTGTTTTCCATCCCACTTTGGAACTTATCTTTCGAATCCGTCAGTAATCTTTTTCCCTTTGAGAACTTCTATGTTCTGACTCAGAAGCTATAAGTTCCTCTTCTCCAGTTAGTTCTATTTCATTATTTTAACGATTAAAACGTTTCAAAATTAAATTCCATCTGATTTAATAGACAGTTATTTTCTTTCTACAAAACTGACGTTTTACTTCTAGGTAGCCTCTTTCGTTAAGGCAGACGAAAAAAAAATCCGAAAGCTTTTAAGAAAAGCTCATTGCAAAGTTTTATCTCTTCTTCTGGTTTGCATTGTCACGGTACACGCCCATTATTTCAACAAGGGTGATTCGCGAGGTTCTTTAATTAGCTAAATGAGTTCCGTGCAACGTTTGTATCCAATTAGACTTGCCTTGAATCTTTCGTTTTCTTCCCGTTTTCCTACCGTACCTCTCTTTCTCTTCGAAGTCAGATTGTATGTATGCTGAAATTCACAAAACCGCCTTGTTTCGCCCATTTCTACTCATTCCGCCTTCTGCGTTCTGCTGGGATATACGCTTTATCCAAACTCTAAGCCCTTCCTCTTTGGAGTTAACGTTGAAGACTCCAAATTCTCAAACAACATATGGTCAAACATTATTCATCGTCACCACAAAGACTAAAGAGAGCATTTCATGAGTGTAAAAAAATGTCTCTAAAATCTCCCTATTTTCATTCCTACTTTCGTTTGAAATTTTTATCAACGCTATGAACTCACTATTCATCTTCCTTGAGCTATAAGGATTGGGTCAAGTGTTCAACGATCTGATGAATAATCTTGTATCTTCGTTCTTTGACAGCGGCGAATTCTCAGCACTAACACTCAAGTAACGGCTTTATTGCCTCTGGATTTTTCTTCTACGAATTTCAGGCTAACGATTTCTAAGCTTTGGACTTCAGTTCTCTTTATTCACATTCACGCCTCACCTTTTCGCATGGCCCTAGTAACATGCGCATACTTTTTAAAGTACCTTTGTAGCTAGTTTTTGTTTTTTTTTTCAAAAGAGTCCAAAACTATTTAAGTATATTCATTCCTTTAAAGTATATTAACTTGTAATCTACTCAATTTACTTTAACTCACAAATTACGTTTTAAATACGAAGACTGGTTTTGTAAAGACAATTTGTCCAACAAACGAATGAAAATTGACGTTACATGAGTTCTGCTTTTAGCCTGAAAGGACCTATCGATTGGATATATTCCTGGTGACGTAATAGAGCATGTCTGCAGTAATTTTTGTGTCTTGGTTTGCATCATCAGTATGGTTTGAAAATGGGTTGCAAATCTTTCTACTGAATACTTTATTTTGTTAATTATGGTTGCTGCGTTCAATATTAACGATAAAACTGACAATGAGTTAAAATTTTAAGTAGAACTCTTGAAAACATTTTCAACTCAGTATGTATTGATATTTTCAGAATCAAGGAAAATGATAGGTATATTGATATAAAATCCAAGAAAGGAAATGTGATATATTGATATAAAATCCAAGAGAGATACTTAATTACGTTTTATGGCGAATCATTCCTTAATGATCCAAGTGTCGTTGATTCCTCAGTCGGAATTTTTCGAATATTTAACTCTGTATCTATTTATGCTAATTTCGCGATATAGATATGACACTTGGAATACAAAAGAACCTTTTTGAAAAATTCTTGCCGCACATTCTCCAATAATCATGAATATTGTTAATTTGAAAGAAAGTTGCAAGGAAAGGATTCCTTTATGATTCTTTAAGCCAACGATTTCAAATTCCTTTTAAAACTCCCGTACATTAAAATCACTCACAATCTGATGAAAATTCTTCCAAAGTACCGAAAAAAAGGAAAAAGCAGAGGGAAACGAAAAAGAGGGGAAGTGACGAAGAAAAAAAGAAGAAGATGAGGTTTAAGGGAGATGGAGCTCACTCTAGAATTTGATTGGTTCAATATCGCGCCTGAGGGATCCAATTCTCATGAAACAGGAATGGCCTTCTTCCTGGCTGTAACTGCGAAAAGGTGGCGATAGACTTAGACATTGAAGCCATTCCGAACGGCAATGAAAGTATCCGCGTTAGTTTCATCATTTTGGTGAAATTTCTGGAAACTGCAATCGACACGATTTCGGTCAAAGGAAACTTTGGCAGTCTGAAACTTCTCCCATAATATCGGAAGTTTCGACAATTATTGCTTCCGTAGTAAAGTCAAAGAATCCGATTAAATGTTATGTAACATTTCAAGCCGCCTCATCTGTTAGATGGTGGATCAAGATTCACAGTACAGCACAGATTCAAAGTTGTTAATTTTTAAATTTATAGGAGCAACGATTACGTTAATAGTTTCGGTGGTCTAAATATTACTCGAGTGTTTTAAAATGTGGCCAATAAATCTATGACAAGAATTACTACACACGATCCGTATATGGTTATCATTTCAGATGATTAGATCAGTAACCATTAAGAATGGAAGTGATTCTTCAGCTTCAGCTGATTATGAAAAATAAAGTACTCGTGCTATCGTATTTTTTATGACTGATGCTATTATATTTTACATTTAGTAGAGCATTCCTACATTCATAACTATATTCTATCTGACACAGAAGAAAGCTAGCCTGGTTTAGCTGCTTTTGATAGGCCTTGTTTACTTTCTTTAGCTTGGTCGTTTCAACATCTTGAAGGATTTTGACAGTTGGCTCAAAAATTTCCAGTATTTCGCAAGTAGTCTTTATTATACGAAGAATCATTAATTCTTGCCTAAGAACCATTACGAGTTAACACATTTCTCCCTTTAGGATTCACTAGTATGTTAGCATCGCTTTCGGTATGTGTGCATGTAAGAAAAGTTATTTAAAGACAAATTTAACATATTCGTCGTTCAGTTTTTGGAACCGGTACGCATCGCATTATTGCACGAAACTGTTCATATTTTATCGATAAATATTGTGCTTATCTGTTGGCAATCAAAAACATAATCTTATGGTCTTTTATGAGCACAAATATCCAGAAAGAATTTCATCCAAAACTATGTCACAAAATATTCAACATTTTTAGAATTTGTTTGATACAGGTAATTTTTTCCGTTTTTAAGTCCCAGACTAAAACTTTTAATTCCTACCACTTACGCTTGTGATAAATTTCAATCTTAAGGTCGAAATGAATTTATCATCCGAATATATACGGCTATTTTATTCGTATAATAGTCGTTGCTTCACGGGATGGGAAACCAGGGAAATCCTTTAAAGCATTGATTGTGATACTAAGAAATTCTCGATTTGCGGAACCGATCCTTGAATATATTCCATCACAAAGTGGCGCTCACCCAAATATTTGCAACGAAAATGTCGCAATGACTCGGTGTTAATCCCGCGAATGGGATAGGCAATTCGAGCCAAAAAGTCGATCCAATTTGCGATGGGGAAAGAAAATGAAACAGTGCTCCGCTTCGACTCCCATGCACTGACAAAAAAAAACAAAATTCCAATTAAATACGCCTTTGAATTAATGCCCAATGAATTCAATATGACATTCTAACCCATTTTTGATGCCTCAAAACATACCTCGCACAGCCAGCTGAAATCCTAATCCCAGTTATTTTCGACTTCATCGTTTTTCCTCGTTATTATGGTTTTTATGCTACCGCTCTGCATTCAGCGAGTCTTTACACACAGCAAAGGATTGCTTGCCATAACAAAGCAAACCGCACACCGGGTTAACAAAAAAAGAAAAAAAACTCTTCCCCGAAAGCTTTTGCTACCTCGAAATAACACTGTCAGAAAAATTTTGGGGTATTTTGCTGCCGATAGGATGACGGAAATTTCGCAAAAAATTTGCAAAGTAAACTCAACGTTTGGAACGCATTTCATATTGAGTGCGGGAAATTTGGAAGCTTTGGGAATCAATTCGATGGATGTCTCTACTATTAAATGATACATATAGTCAGGTATACTGCCTAGGATTTCTGGATAACATTGACTTTTTAAATTATGTCGCACTAAATGCTAAATATTTAAGAAACTGCCGTGTATAAAAATTGATTATTGATGAAATTACACATGCCACATAAAATAAAAATAGGAAAGCAGCTTGAGCAGCAAACTCAAGAATTAGGTAACTTGAAGCACGAATGTATGTTTTTGGATGAAAAACACTTTTCATTAACTCGATTAGTAATATGTATTAATTTAAATTGAATAGGCTCTACACCAGGGGTAGCAAAACTTCGTGAAAATACGAAATAAAAATCCTATAAATAAATATATATCTCAAAATTTTTGGGAGCCGCAATCAGTTTTCCGTAAAAATCATTGTTAGCACTCTAGAAATATGTATTATGAATATTACTTGCAACAGATGCCATTTGTTTCATTGAAAATAAGAAAGGGAACCATTTCCTAGTTGAAATATAAATATTTGTTAGTGGATTTAACTCACATTCCGTTGAGTGGGCTCTTATTTGTTTTACCAAGCGGATGAAGTCAGGTTTGTAGTTATTAAATTAGATAAATTAGTTATTTTCGGAGCTTCGATTTGATGAATTTGAAATAAAAAATGGAAAAGAAAGTTCTTAAACCAAAATTACCTGGACCCATTAATTGTTTATTTACTGTTGATATAGAGCCGTATTTAAGAGAACGAGGTTCCGCATGCGACATGCGAGTCGCGATTTCGCTACCCCTGATCAGTACACCTTTACTAATACTCGTCCGTTTCCTAAACAACTATTAATTTCCTGAGTTTATGGTAACTTACCACGAAAACTCCAGGAATCTGTAATAAGAGACAAATTTGAAAAAGTATGTAGCACAGAATTTACGAGTTTCTCAAATATGCGTCATATGTCTAAATCAAGTATATATTTAATTTATGAAGTGGAATTTACAACTTCTAGACAAATGTGCGAATTTAACCTTTAATAATACTAGATGAACCTTGGAAATACCTACATTTTATGGGTATATTTTATCAATTAAATATATCTACTAATGTAGATATATTTAATTTATGAAGTGGAATTTACAACTTCTAGACAAATGTGCGAATTTAACATTTAATAATACTAGATGAACCTTGGAAATACCTACATTTAAAATTTTTAGTAAGTAATAAATATGAAAATGACAAATACGTAATAATATAACAAATATAATATCTGTTCAGGAACTGAAAATTTCAATATTTAATATGGAATCCGTCTTTTATCACCAAACACGATGCCTTTTTGAAATATACGTGAGTGAAGCAGCTACATTACAATTAAGTGCTACTGTAGTACGAGTATATAGTGGAGGCTCATGCATGCAAGATAAAGTGCGAGATGTCGCCGAAACAGATCTTTATGTCATTAATTATAATGTCAAAATCTCTAAATTGGTGACCATAAATCCACGTCATTAATGTCTACTCTTAAAAAAATAACATAACGTAATCAGAGACTGAAATTACCAATGATGGTGTAGTTCGCCTCGAAAAACCGCGAAAAAAATTCATATCGCATACGGCGGATAAGATCGATGGACTTGATAATATAATCTACTTTTTGTAATATCTTTTCCATTTTGGTTTCTTACATAATAATAATCATACATAATTCTCCACATTCAAATTTAACTTCCCTTAACCCTTAATGTCAACTTCCATTCTCAGGCGCCAGTCTAATTTCTAATTCATTCGTCCCAAATGAACCGAAGGCCGATACGAAAGGCCCAATAGACCGCAAAGGGCAAAACCGGTCGGAATATTTGATTCTTCACTAATTAAGAGCCATTTTCCCGGGGCGTATCCGAAGGCCTCTGGACTCCCAGCAGAGAATTCGAACTCCGCTGGGACCGCTCACACATAACGTGTGTTAGAGCGCTCCTCTTTCGATACGATCAAGGGCCCGAATGTCCTTCGTCATCTTGATGATTCCTAATTACCCCTTTACGTGACCCCGAAGGCGTTTGGAGAGGATAAAGTGATCCTTAGGGAAAATACAAACGCTATCGACGAAATTTTACAAGCGGGGGTACCCGAACCTGTCACCGTTACTAGACCATTACTGGTAATTTAGTTAACACATGATCATTGAGCGATATGCGAAGGCAAGATCTTATGAATTCGTGAGAAAAAGCACATAATTTTATTCTGGATTTTGCGTTAATCTATAAATGGACAAGTCTAGATTGTTGCTTATATAGTCCACTTAGAACCAGACCCATGATTTCTTTTACTTATCGGTAATTGAGTTATAATTACTTTCTTTTATCAGGTTTCTCCTGCTTTGGTCATATCTAGACGAGGGGGGAAACAAATAAACGTAGAAGATATTTATATTTTAATCGTGTGACGAAAATGTCATTTACCTGCCACAGAAATCTTAAGCATTGTATGTAATTTAATCATGTTCTTATTTTCAGGCTATATATTATTTCCCAGCTTTCTGTTTCTAAATCTCTTAGTCATTACTCTCAGTAGGTTTGTGCAGGTTTTTCACACCCCCCTTCTTTGTGGGTGTTTTCCTGCTGTGGATATATTTTTTTCCTAGGCCTCACTTAGGTTTTTAAATCCACAACTAAATATTTCCAATTTTGTCTTAATTCAACTTAAGTTAACTTTTATTATCTATTTTTTAACTCTTTGAGATTAATATTAGTTTATTGATTTATTATTAATTTAATTTTTTTTAATATTGACGATGGGTTAAATGGAAGAGGAGACTTTAAAGTCTCAATTTCGCCCAAAATAAAGACGTTATTTATTTATTTGAAGCGTTGTAGGAAAGGCAAACGGGGTGCAAAGGTTAGCCAGTAGGATTCCGAGGGTATGATCATCAAGAGTAAAGGAAATAGCTCTCCTCGAGTATTGCTGTGCAATTTGGGATCCTCACGAAGTAGGATTAGTCTCTAATCTTGAGATGATTCAATGTAGAGTGGCTAGGTTTGTCAAGTGAGATTTTAGATTCGACAGTAGAGTTTCGGCTATGATAGAATCCCTACGGTGGACTTCGCTTAGGGATTGAAGACTTGATTACCGACGTAAGCTTTTCAAAAAGTTTATAACTACAGATCTCATCGACGAGATAGCTGATATTGTTATTCCAGTTAGCAATGTGCGTAAGCTCCAAAAGAAAACTAAGAAGCGATTCAGGGAAGTGATTGCCAGGACGGATAGTTACTTCTGGGCGTTATTCCCTCTTAGTATTAGAGAATCTAACAGCAGTTAGTGTGTGAGAAGATTATCGGTGTTTTACATCCTCTGCCACACGCCATTGGTGGCTTGCAACGTTTAAATGTAAATTTAAAACTGTCGATAAGTCATCTTCAGGGACATTGTCAATATTGATTAAATAAGGATCGTCTCCTCTTCAAAAAGACTACCATATTCTTACTATTCATTAACACATATGGGAATTTGCAATAGCGTCGTCGACGTTTCAACGAAAGGGGTATATTGTAATACACGCTATAAAGAATCAGAGAAACAAGAGACTGCCCTCATGCTCTTAATGGGACATAGAGCTGAAATAGTGTTCAAGTAATTTTATAAGGATAGCCATAGAGTCAAAGACATGACATCAATTTTTCTATTTCCCTCCTAAATTTACAAAGTTCTTCTGTGCTCTTTTCTTTCAATCTCCAGTTTTATTCGTAAGATACTATACACGCCCCGATGACTACAGAGAGGTCCCAAGGATATAAGGGCAGATAAGAATGAGAATATCTAGAAAGAATGACTCCCACGGTATAGTCGCCCTTTCAAGTACCGAAGATTATCATTTCAAGATATCCCAAGGAATCTATCGAACCTGATTTTATCTTCCTCGTTTCCAATTTCTATATTGCAGATCTCATCTGAAATCTTAACTGTGTATCCGCTTTCATTTTGGCTTATTAAGTTTGCTGATAAATATGCCTATCGAATTAATTACGTTATTAAAAACTGCAAAAAGAATTGAAATTGAATAAATAACGAAATATACATAGAGATCCTAAAAGTTGCCAGTGGTAGGGCAAGAAATAAAAAAAACACCGATATCCTTCAGCATTACAAATGATCAGCGTAAAACGACCAGAAGTTACTATCCGTACTGGCGGTTATCTCCTTAGAGCGCTTTTTCGTTTTCTTTCTTAGCTCGCGAATGTTGCAAACAGGAATAACAACATCCTCTCGATGATAGTGCTAAAATTTTCGATCGGCTTCCTTCGCTATTTACCATGATAGATTTCATACATAAACTTTCCCCAGGGGAGGCAACTGTCTTTTTTAGCTTTCCGGTGTACGTTTGTCCATTATGACACGATATAAGATAAAGATATCGATAACTGGCAGGCATAATCATATATAATCTCTTGTGAAAATGTTCCGATCTTGAACTCATAGAAACAAAAATTGGTCTCTTGACCAGCTATTTTAGATTTCAGCCCACTCGCAAAGTTTCCCTTGAGATATTTTCATCACTTGTTTCACTCATTCTTTATAACGTGTATTACAATATGCTTATTTTCTTGAAAACTCAAATTGCAAACACGTCGAATAAAAAAGTGACAGAGAAGATCTGCAGTTAAGGAATTCGTTATTCATCCCCAAATGTCAACCTCGTAAAAAAACAGCTTCACCATAGAAATATGACAAAATCTATCTATACGAGTACATATAAAGCAGAAATTCTGACGACGACGAATAAATTCACTTTCTTCCGGAAAACTTATGTTCATGGCTCCTGACTCGGGGTCTTATCCATGGTTTTATATTAATCACTTTAAGTTCACTTTCTTTTTGCTGTAGATCACGGGTTAGGGGAGAGCGTCTGGCTCGGATTAATGTTGAATATTTAGGTTAGGGTAAATTCATAGCTTTTTGGCGGCGGTATTTGCTGATAGTTGTTTCGAGGTCGTAATCCCAGATTGTGGAAAATAAAGTATTTTGGATAAGTTTTAACTTAGAATCGAACCTTTTGTTTAAGGTTGTAGAGAGAGGCGTTATACTGTGGTACTTGTATATCTCAGATATACTGGTGTGATATGTAACATTCAGAATCCCTTCAATGGTTTTGCTTTCGAACCTATATATCTTCTGTAAGTATGATTTGTGTGTATAATGCCAGGTGGGTGATGCATAGATGAGCATAGGTCTGATTATGGATAGATATGTTAGCAGTTTAGTGTTTATGTTAGCTTGAGATCTGTTAAATAGGATTCCGGATAAAGCGAATTTTGCCTTTGTTGGTTTTTGAATGCTGTTTTCAACATTGTTTTTCCATGTCAGTTTTTCATCAAGTACCACACCTAAAAATTTCTCTGTTGTCTTCTTAGGGATAGGTCTCCTTTCCATCGAAGATTTGAAGCGTCTTCCTTTCTGTTGTTCCTACGGAAGTGCATACGTGTGCATTTATGAGGATTCAGAGCAATCTTCCATTTATCTGCCCAATTCTGTATGAGACGCAGATGAGCCTGAACATGTAGATTTGCAAGGTTTGGGTCCGTTGAGCTACTGGCTATTGTAGTGTTTTCGGCGTATAATAGTAGTTTGAGAATGACGTGATATGTCGGATGTAAATATATTGAACAGAGTTGGGGAAAGTATTGCTCCTTGTGGCACTCCTGCTAAGACGGGTATTACTTGAGACCGTTCAGCGTTGACTTGGGTGATGAAGGATCTGTTCTCCAGGAATGAGAATATCATTTTGGTGAAATAGCTTGGTAGCCTTAGTTGAGCAATTTTGTATTTTAATCCTGTTGTCCATACTTTGTCGAAAGCTCTTTTTACATCGAGGAAGGCAGCAATCGTTGACTTTTTATGATTAAATCCTTTCGTTATTAATTCTGTCAGACGGAGAATTTGGTGAGTGGTTGACATTCTTTCTGTGAATCCAGTTTGTTCTTTTGGGATGATGTTGTTCGTTTTTAGGATGGGTTTCAGACGGCTCAAGATGACTTTTTCTACATCTAGAATAGATTTTTATTCCTGACTTTGAGGGAATGCACAGTGTCATTGGCTTAGTAAACTTAGTCCCAGCTGAGTGTTTTTAAATATTTTTCCCAAGAAAATATTTGTAATTACTGCCAAAGAAATAAATAGATATGAGAAAGGTATGATTGCTGAGATGGGATCCCTTTCCCAAGATCGAGGTTTTTGCAATGGAAAGATGTTTCGGAAGATTAAATTCAACCTGTCGTGGCTGTTGAAATTGGTACGTGGTAGAGCACAAACCGTCACTTGCATTCTACTTTCAAGAATCGTTTTGGCTCTTCCAGACACCAGGATTTAATGAATTAGTTACTTTAGGCATTTCAAACATTAAATGTAGATTTTCATCAGAGGCAAAAGAATCATAATAAAGACATTAGTTTCTTAGAATCGCAGAATAATTGGAATTAGGAATGGAATGGAGTTGCTCAGACAGGTTTCTATCAGATATACTTTCAATTCAAAGCTTGAAAAGTCTTTTCACCACTTCAATCCTCCCCACTCCGCTGAACTCTTTGCAGTACAAATTGAGTAGAGGGATGCATACACACCAGGGGCGCAGCAAAAACCTCGATAAAAATTGAATTATACAGTACCAGTCCAGGATAGTTGGAAGAAAGGAGGTTCTAGAGAATCTAAACACGAGTTTTAACAGATAATAAATAAGTTTTAGTGATTTATTAAGAATATAATGAAATAATGCGTATTTTAGATATTTTGTATGTACAAGGTTTCATACCCACTAGGGAGATCCTCTAATTACTCGTTATCGGAAGTTACCCATGAGCCAAAAATACTGTAAATACATGCATACCTATCATATAAAGAAGTGAGAACAAAATACCTTATTTCAGACTCATTTTTTCATGGATATTTGACATCTCAAGTGGAATAGGTATTTTTTTCCTTGACGCACTTAAAGGGTTACATTCCCCAGAAGCNGTTTCAAAATAAACGAAGGAGTTAGACAAGGAGATGCACTCTCCACACTTTTATTTAATTTAGGCCTAGAAGGAGCTTTGAAAGAAGTATATGAGAATGGAACAGTACTGGAACAGCCAATACAGATAGTTGGATACGCCGATGACATCGCCATCATAGCTAGAAACTTAAACGGACTTAGAGAAACGTTCGCAAAATTAGAGCAAGAAACCAAGAAAATAGGATTGCGCATAAACGAAGAGAAAACAAAATATCTAAAGATATCAAGAAATGCAGATGATGAACAATTGGAAGACCTACGAATAGCACAGTATACTTTTGAAGGAGTTAAAGAATTTAAGTACCTAGGGATACAAATAAATAACAGAAACAAATCTAATGAACTTATACTAGACAGAATTCAAAAAGCCAATCAAACCTATTATGCTTACGAAGGTATCCTCAAATCTAAGTTAATTTCAAAACCTACAAAAATGAAAATATATAAAACGGTCATAAGACCAATAGCAACTTATGGAGCAGAGGCGATAACTTTAACAGCTATTGATGAAAAACATTTGAGGATATTCGAAAGAAGAATAATTCGAAAAATATATGGGCCTGTTTTTGAAAATGGTCAATGGAGAATCTTACATAATGAAGAAATTAATCAATTAATAGGTAATGAGGATATAGTTCGGTTTATAAAAGCGCAAAGGATACGTTGGTTAGGACACATTGAACGAATGAGTGGTGAGAGAATAGTAAAAACAACTTTTAAAAATAATCCAGATGGAAGGAGGAAAAGAGGAAGACCTAAAAAAAGTTGGAAAGATGATGTCATAGAAGACCTGCACACAATGGGCGTACAAGACTGGCATCAAATAATCGGAAATAGGAAATCCTGGAGGGACATTGTAGAGAAGGCCAAGGCTCATACTGGGCTGTAGTGCAATTAAAGAATATGTGCTGGAAGGATATTGAAGAGCTTAAATCCTCACTCGAACAACTAATATCTTCAAATGTAAGAGATTCGCGGGAAAACACCATCTTTTGAACGTTCCTATGCGACCTCTATATTTTAAGCATGAGCTTGATTCTAATAGAGATAAAAGTGACAATACTGAAAGTTAGAAAACTGAATATTCAAACAGTAAATACACTGAGATTTCGTAATCAGAGGAAGCAGACAAAATTGTAGAATGCCACTGTGCTTACCCTTCCCTCGGCCCTTTCGAGATTTTTCGAGCATTTGGCTGTTGGCCATCAAGGATCGACGGTGCTACGCTGGCCATTAGAGCCTAATTGAAATGCAAGGAAATATTCGCTGAATTGTTGAAGGTGAGATGATATCGCGGCAATTCCATTCCAGAGTAAACGAACAACAAAGGAAATCGTCTCCCCGAATAAAGTATTTTCGATATATATGGCCAGTATCATGTGTGCAATTCTTGATAGAACAGAAGGAATCGTTAAATATCCAACCAGTTTGGTTAGAAATTCTGCCTGCAAAATTTTCAGTGCGTCGCAAACAAGAGAACTCCACGTTTTGCATTATTGGGATTTACTGGAATTCATTATCCCCACGGGAGGCGCTAGGTACACTCGGAGTTAGAGGTAACAAGATTCCATTACCATTTTCATGTCCAACTTAATTTAACTGTAAATGCTTGGGATTTCCGTATCACAGGTACGCTCGTCATAAACGGTGGAATTCAACAAACATGGAAATAGATGCAAAGAAATATTGGCCATTATGGGATGTACACTTGGATCGCGCGACACCTACTTTCATACTAATAAGAGGAGATATGAAACGTCGGCTCACGTAAAATTAGGTGTTTTTCCTTTCCATATGAAGCAGGGAT
This sequence comes from Ladona fulva, assembly GCA_000376725.2. Classification (NCBI taxonomy): domain Eukaryota; kingdom Metazoa; phylum Arthropoda; class Insecta; order Odonata; family Libellulidae; genus Ladona; species Ladona fulva. Next base: position 463,410 of record KZ308531.1, on the reverse strand, counting down.
AAATTATTGGGATGACATGTAACGGTATCAGAGATATCGCTGTGAACGAGATTGGAATTAATTTTATTTTCCTCCATGGGTCGGAATGCGCGCCGAATTCACGACATTCGAGCAAAATTATACATTTTAAATCTTTTATGGAATAAAATCCCGAAAGTATTCCATATCCACTGTATTTTTTGTTAACACTGTGAAACATCAGTATGCACATTTTTCACGCAAATTGACTCAAATTCTATTTCGAATTCAATGAACTTATTCCTGTTCATACATCTCCCTCATCCACCGAATATTGCGATTTAATTGCATTTCAATAAACTGAAAGGTGTAAAATATGGAAAGAGGGCGACATCTGTTCATTCACATGAAATAAATTAATTTCCTTTTCGGCAGGAAAGAGGATTTTGAATTTCACGTCTTAAATTAAGTTTGTATTAAAAGTTCGGAGAAAATCAGGAGGTGAGATAAATACGGGCCATTCTGTAACTCGTTTATTGCGTTGCTTTATTGAGCCTTTGATCCACTCCCATCCAAATTTCAAACCGATTTCAATTGATTCGCGATTTACTCGAGAGATAATACTCGAAATGTTTTCTCACATGAAATATTTGCGTTAAATTACCTCTTTCAAATTTGAAATTTTTAAAATGTTGAAAATCCATGATAACTACTACCTGCGCTTTAAGAACTTGCTGATTTCTTTCATAAATTATATATTTATGTTTTACTAAATTATCTACATCTACATCTACATCAATACCCTGCAAGCCGCCTTNTTTAATAATACTAGATGAACCTTGGAAATACCTACATTTAAAATTTTTAGTAAGTAATAAATATGAAAATGACAAATACGTAATAATATAACAAATATAATATCTGTTCAGGAACTGAAAATTTCAATATTTAATATGGAATCCGTCTTTTATCACCAAACACGATGCCTTTTTGAAATATACGTGAGTGAAGCAGCTACATTACAATTAAGTGCTACTGTAGTACGAGTATATAGTGGAGGCTCATGCATGCAAGATAAAGTGCGAGATGTCGCCGAAACAGATCTTTATGTCATTAATTATAATGTCAAAATCTCTAAATTGGTGACCATAAATCCACGTCATTAATGTCTACTCTTAAAAAAATAACATAACGTAATCAGAGACTGAAATTACCAATGATGGTGTAGTTCGCCTCGAAAAACCGCGAAAAAAATTCATATCGCATACGGCGGATAAGATCGATGGACTTGATAATATAATCTACTTTTTGTAATATCTTTTCCATTTTGGTTTCTTACATAATAATAATCATACATAATTCTCCACATTCAAATTTAACTTCCCTTAACCCTTAATGTCAACTTCCATTCTCAGGCGCCAGTCTAATTTCTAATTCATTCGTCCCAAATGAACCGAAGGCCGATACGAAAGGCCCAATAGACCGCAAAGGGCAAAACCGGTCGGAATATTTGATTCTTCACTAATTAAGAGCCATTTTCCCGGGGCGTATCCGAAGGCCTCTGGACTCCCAGCAGAGAATTCGAACTCCGCTGGGACCGCTCACACATAACGTGTGTTAGAGCGCTCCTCTTTCGATACGATCAAGGGCCCGAATGTCCTTCGTCATCTTGATGATTCCTAATTACCCCTTTACGTGACCCCGAAGGCGTTTGGAGAGGATAAAGTGATCCTTAGGGAAAATACAAACGCTATCGACGAAATTTTACAAGCGGGGGTACCCGAACCTGTCACCGTTACTAGACCATTACTGGTAATTTAGTTAACACATGATCATTGAGCGATATGCGAAGGCAAGATCTTATGAATTCGTGAGAAAAAGCACATAATTTTATTCTGGATTTTGCGTTAATCTATAAATGGACAAGTCTAGATTGTTGCTTATATAGTCCACTTAGAACCAGACCCATGATTTCTTTTACTTATCGGTAATTGAGTTATAATTACTTTCTTTTATCAGGTTTCTCCTGCTTTGGTCATATCTAGACGAGGGGGGAAACAAATAAACGTAGAAGATATTTATATTTTAATCGTGTGACGAAAATGTCATTTACCTGCCACAGAAATCTTAAGCATTGTATGTAATTTAATCATGTTCTTATTTTCAGGCTATATATTATTTCCCAGCTTTCTGTTTCTAAATCTCTTAGTCATTACTCTCAGTAGGTTTGTGCAGGTTTTTCACACCCCCCTTCTTTGTGGGTGTTTTCCTGCTGTNTCAGCCACGTAATATGCGTAGAAAATGTTTCTGAGACATTTTCCCTAGGATTCACATTTTTGGTTGAATATGACGGGACTTATAATTCCGCAAATTCAGAAGAAACGCTTAGTAAGTATAAATCTCGTTAAATTTCGCCCTCCCTTGCTTATTATGCCGTTATTTTTATTGATTTATTATCAATTTAATTTTTTTTAATATTGACGATGGGTTAAATGGAAGAGGAGACTTTAAAGTCTCAATTTCGCCCAAAATAAAGACGTTATTTATTTATTTAAATAATGCATTAACCTTCGACTCTCAGGGAGGATTCTCTAACCTTTAAAGTTATATCGCTGATCAGTTTCGCTCCAGACTTTTCCACCACTGCTTATGCTTTGAAGTTTCAGTTACCTCGTGTATATTTGAATACTTTAACTGCACCTTATGTATATTAACAGTTTCGCGATGTTTTGGTTAGAGCGATAACTTGCATTCAAAACATCTTATTTCATAAAAATATTTTAATAGTTCTTTAAGTCAAATTTAGCGTGAGATCGTAGACATTTTTAGTTCGCGATGTTCATTTCCTTGTGATACGTTCACGAAGATTCGTTTTCAGTAGCCTCTGAGTATCTCTAATACCTACGAGATATTCATTGCATTATATTTAGAAACAATTCATATAGGCCTCGAAATCCAGTTTCTTATCAAATCTTTTCGTTTTTCGTAGTTCGTATCTCGAAATTAAGTCCGTATCTAGAGATCAAATGGTATGAGAAAAAGTTTGTCTGTCGAAACGTTCGTATGTAGAGCGGACCTATGTCCAGGTACCGCTACATTACATTATTTATCAGTTTACCAGTAGATAATTCAGAATACTACTCAGTAATTCAGAATACCGCATGTTTCAGCTCAGGTATACCATTAATTTATTCAATCTTACAAGGCTCAACATAATTATAAAATACATGACCGCTGACAGATGGGCTGCTGAAATAGAATAATTCATATCCTCATGTCACCAAAGTGTCATACCACCAAACAACGCTTATCGATTTCACACTTTTCTGGCGATGCAGTTTTAATTCTCCGTAGATTCACTAAAGAATTTTCAGTTGTGAGCTGGGAAGGTTATCACACGCTGATCTCTTTTCGCTGAAATATATTGTAAATATTACGTAATCAAGCAGACCATGAGAGTTTTGACGGGCGGATGACTGATATGATTGGCACGCCAAAGAGTGTAGCGAGGCTTTGGCGACGTCGGAATCTCCATATAAGCCATCATACGTGATGAATACCACGAACGCGTCGAATGACGGAACGCAACCAATCGAGGATTGATACGAAGCAGATAATTCCTATTCTGAATCCGAAAAGACCTTCGGAGGAGAAAAAATGGGTGTCACGCCTAGGAAGACGGATTCGCGCATTTAATCAACAAAACGCGGAATAACGATGAATATAAATGATTCCTCGTATCCAATATACGTCCCGCGCGTCAAATAGAAGAAGACCTACCCGATTCCAACAGTGGCAACACGGATTAGATTAGGGAGAAATCCACGGTTATACCATTCGGCGGTCCATCAAATGCTCGCGCTTCCCCCCAGCGACTAAAAGGTTTACGATTTCTCATCAATCAGTCGTCCCCTAGAGTATTGCCCCGGAAACCAAAGATTAAGCATTGCAATTGCCGTTCGAATCGCAATTAGAGTCCGACCTTTGAACGAACGAAGAGGTGCGACAAAGGGAAATATATCGGTGTCATTACACTGCTCATAGTTTCGTTTATGAGATATTCTGGTGAAATCATGACTAACAAAGATAATCCGAGTTACAACGGAAGTCTTTAGCAAAAAAAGCAACTTTCCATTGGTTGCCAAATCGTAGAATATATCTGACCAGTACCAAGAATACTTCAAATTTTGACAGATTGTAACGATGAGCAACATCCAATATGGTGTTTAGAGAACGAGTAAATAAGAGTAAAATGTCACGTAAGAGAGCTATGGATTAGTTTAAACACGTCAATATAAATCACGTTTTCAAGACTTCTTGGTAGTATATGAGATTAATTAGGAGTAGGTTATCCTTAGCACCGAAATTCAAACAGCTTGATTTGAAATCTAAGCTAAGAATAAACTCGGTTCGATGCTTAGGAGTAAGAACAAGTATTTAGTAACCTTGTAACTACATGAATCATTCATGATTCATTATTTAAAAGATTTCCTTGCACATTCCAAAGGGAGAATTGGTTCCTTCGGAACGCTGAGTGTAAATAATTGCCTTCATATGTCTATTATATATTATAGTTAAATTCACGTTGAACAAGAGCATACAAGGACATACACGAAAAGTTACAATCGATATATTTAAGTATGACTGAGGATGGCCATGACATGGAGGTAATAATACCAAACTTTGATCTATTGCCTTGATATTTCTTGGTATTTATTTTAGCGTGAAACATGCAAGTAAGGATTATATAACTCGTTTTTATAATTTTAATAGAAAATAAAACCTCCTCGAGGTCTGCCGCCTTATCGTGGCGAGGAGGTTTGAGTACCCCGTTATGACCCGGAGAGCTATGCTGGCGGGAGCAAAGCTCCTGGCAGGGCCACCCAAGCCAGACAGGTCGAAGGGCAGGGGTCAGACAAAGAGCAGACCACTGGTCCTCCAAGTTTGGGGGTTGGGCGTTAGGCCAACAACCTCACCCCGTAAAAAAATTATTTGTTCAGGAATCTCTACAAGAGCCTCGGATAAGGATTGGGAAAAATGATAATAGACCATTGCGATGTACTAAGGACATGAATATTGGCACATGGAACATAAGGACAATGCTACAGGCAGGTAAAATGCAAGAAGTTGCAAGAGAGCTTGAAAGATACAATATGGACATAACAGCCCTCCAAGAGATCAGATGGATAGGTCAAGGGGAAATTCACAAACAAAATTTCTCATTATTCTACAGCTGTGATATGAACAGAACTGGACAATTAGGAACAGGATTCTTAGTAGGAAAAGAGATGAGAAAGTTTATCAAAGGTTTTGAACCTATAAACGAACGAATATGTAAACTCAGAATAAGAGGAAAATTTTGTGATCTTTCACTATTTAATGTATATGCACCGACAGAAGATAAGGAAGAAAGAGAAAAGGACATGTTTTACAATGAGTTGGAGAAGGCAGTCAGAGCAGTATCTACGCATGATTTAATAATGATTCTTGGAGACTTAAATGCGAAGGTGGGAAAAGAACAATTTACCAGAAATGTAGCAGGGAAATATTCACTGCACGAAATTACAAGTGACAATGGGAAAAGATTATGCAGTTTTGCTGGCGCATTAAATATGGTAATAAAAAGCACATGCTTCCCTCATAAAAAGATACATCTAGGAACATGGAAATCTCCAGGAAATCGAGTGGTAAATCAAATAGACCACATCCTTGTAAACAGAAGAAGAGCATCGACGATAACAAATGTGAGAACGTTCAGGGGTGCAAATGTAGACTCTGACCACTTCCTAGTTAAAGCTACACTAAGACATAGAATATCAAGAATAGCAAAAGAAAAAGGTCATAAAAGAAATATATGGGATATAGAAAAAATAATAGTAGATAATAATACGCGTCAAAAATATCAAGAAGCATTAGGAAATAGATTAAGTAATATTAACTTTAACGCTGACATTGAGACATGTTGGAAAGATATTCAAAAATATATAACAGGTACTGCTAATGAGATTATTGGAAAAAAGAGAAGGATGAGAAATGAAGATTGGTTTGATGATGAATGTAAAGAGATAATACAGAAGAAAAATGAAGCAAGGGAAAAGATGTTGCAGAGGGAAACTAGACAGAATCAAGAGATATATCACCAACTAAGAAAAGAAGCAAAAAGAATATTAAAACAAAAGAAAAGAGCATATTTGAGGAAAGAAATCGATAAGATCGAACAAGAAAGAACTAGTAACCAAACTAGAAAATTCTATAGAAGAGCCAAAGGATTTGTTAAAGGGTATCAAGTCAGAAGAACCGGATGTAAAGACAAGAATGGGAAGTTATTAATAGAAAAAGACCAGATCTTAAATAGATGGAAGCAGCACTTCCAAGAAACATTGAGAGCTAACCTGGTAGAAGGAATAGAGGTGACAAGAGAGTTCCTCACAGCCGAAGTAGAAGTGCCTGAGCCAACCTTACAAGAGGTAGAAGATGTAATAGGAAAAATGAAGAATAACAAAGCACCTGGAATTGATGAAATAACAATTGAACTAATTAAATATGGTGGAAAAAAACTAATACAGGCTATACATACGCTGATGAGGAAAATATGGAGAGAGGAGAGGATACCAGAAGAATGGAACAAAGGTCTTATTTACCCCATATGGAAGAAGGGAGATAGAATGGATTGCAATAATTATAGAGGTATAACGTTATTAAACGTAGGATATAAAATATTCACCTGTATTCTACATAAAAGGATGAATTTATATGCAGAAGAGATCCTGCAGGAATATCAAGGTGGGTTCAGACAAGGACGCTCTACCACAGACCAAATCTTCGTGCTGAAGCAAGTAATAGAAAAATGCTATGAATTTAATATTGACTTGTATATCTTGTTTATAGACTTCCAAAAAGCATTTGACAGTATTAATAGAAGACAGTTATTGATAACAATGGAAAAATTAGGAATACCCCTAAAACTTAGAAATCTGGTCAAAATAACTCTAGAGAGAACGTTAAGCATGGTCAAAGTAGCAGATAATCTCACAGAAAGTTTCAAAATAAACGAAGGAGTTAGACAAGGAGATGCACTCTCCACACTTTTATTTAATTTAGGCCTAGAAGGAGCTTTGAAAGAAGTATATGAGAATGGAACAGTACTGGAACAGCCAATACAGATAGTTGGATACGCCGATGACATCGCCATCATAGCTAGAAACTTAAACGGACTTAGAGAAACGTTCGCAAAATTAGAGCAAGAAACCAAGAAAATAGGATTGCGCATAAACGAAGAGAAAACAAAATATCTAAAGATATCAAGAAATGCAGATGATGAACAATTGGAA
>KZ308531.1:416291-453852 GCA_000376725.2 Ladona fulva | reverse complement strand
TCTACATCTACATCTACATCAATACCCTGCAAGCCGCCTTTCGGCGTGTGGCAGGGGGTGTTAACACCGGATGCTCGCGCTATTTCCTTATTTTGTTATTATCGCGTATCGTTCGCGGAAAGAAAGAGTCCCTAAAACTACTTGTCCTAGCATCTATTTCCCTTATCTTGCGCTCATGATATATTTCATACGAGATTTTAATTTGCTTGCATCCTAAATTTTCCATTCCATGAAGTTCTAGTATTATTTCCTATTTCCCCAACCTACTTTATGAAAATTCAAATTTGTTGATAGCCAAAATGAGGTTTAGGTATTATCATAGGTATAACATAGTAAGTATTGCTGGCATTTATGCACCCGCAGAGCACCACAGTACCAAAACGAGTTCTATTCAGAGTAATCGGAATTCTATTGCATCTATACCGAACTGTAGTTTCTCTGAAGTTTAATAACGATTTAATAAGCCTTTTTCCAGTATCATTTTATCCAAAAGCGTAATGTGCAAACTTTTCTTTAACCATTTGTAAGGAGACTTTCTCTATCTGCAGATGGTAACTGGAATGTTAAGGAACGTCAATATCCTTGGAGGTTACCCAGGTCACCCAGGTTGAGACCGAAATAGAATATAGGAGATAGATCATATCTCAAAAATTGTGTGAAGAATTGGTATCCTTTCACTAAAATTACCTAGGATCTGACCGGGAGCTTCAATTTAAAATGGATTGTGAAATTTTTCCATATAGCCTTTAGGCCAACTACATTTAATATGGCAAAATGGCCTTTAATAGTTAATTGGAGATGAATTCATAAGTGGATTATCTAAAATCCCATTTTTGGCAAGTTTTGAGGAATCTAGTAGATCCTCCCTGGCTTCAGCTTTGATTTTGCCGAAAAATTACATACATCCTGATGCAATGACATAAAGATTAAGCCTAAAGAAATTTAACATTTTTAATCAGATATCATCGCAATTTAACTTCCTCATATTATTAAATTACAATATCTGATGTTATTATGCTCATTTTTAAATTAGAGAAATATGAATTCTATTGGCGAAGGCGTTAAAACGGGACATTATTCTGATTTAATTTTTTTGACGATGATGATGGAAAATTAGATGAATATAGAGAACATATGATTCGTGAACTAGAGCATAGTATCGGACGTTTGTATTTTTATCACGACAAGGTAAACTTCGTTATATTTAAAGAGTACGTAATCGGTTAATTTATTTTCATAAAATGAAAATTCATTCATTCGTTTTGTATTTTTCAATGTCTAATGTATTCTTGTTGGGAAGATTCTTCACGCCGCTATGTACGCATTTTTTTATTAAAACAAAAACAAAAATAATTTTTTTTTTCAATTTTCTTTTTCCACTTTTTCCAGATTATAGAAATTGTTTTCTTTAGTTTGAAATTTAGCTATTGCGATCGGTAGGTTTCGCAGGTTTTCCACACCCTCTTCTTATGGGTGTTTTCCAGCAGTGGAAATTTTATTCTAAGCTCTTGATTAGGTTTTTTATCCACGCATAGTTTCTTCCTTCTGTTACTTTTCTTATTACTGCTCCATTCCTTCCTTTTGTTAAAATTAAATGGGTTAGATTTAAGAGCGGACTTCATCGTCCCAATCTTGCCCGCCATAAAGACGTCTCTATTCTATTCTACTTTATGTCTTTGCTGGCTTCGGAGGCTATCCTTGTGATTCAGGGGTTTCGAATTTGAATCCCAGCGTGAAAAATCATGTTAACTATAACATGTGTTCTTTCAATCTTGTATCGGTGGGTTTCAGATTCTAAAACTTGCTATAAGGTTATCGTAAATGGCGTTAGTATATTTACAACGCAATATATTCTTTGTCGTTCTAAGAAAGTAACTATCAATGCTCCAGTTGCATCATAAACTTCGTCCGAGGGACCTCTAGCGAATACATCGAGCTTTCAATAACGCACAAATACACACGGGATCAACATACCTACGATGAAAACAGGTTGACAGTTAGTTAGAATCGGGCGTATAGTTTGTAATTCAGCCAGCCGCTTTGAGCGTTTGAGGGAGAATAATTCCGGTCCATACAATGAACTATCGTAGGAATTCGCGCCACTTCTTTTCCCTTCGATGCCTATCATAAAAAGCGCGCATTCAGCTCACGTCCGTTCCTGCATGTGATAGACGAGCGCAAACCGGAGGATCTTTTATACGCGACACTCTTCAACTGTACCCGAGCGAATGGAATGGCACGAAAGCTTTATAAAACCCTTGCCCTTTATTACTTCCGCCACAAGCGCCTTTGTGCGGCGGATGCGATCGTAAGCGATAAAAAGGCGCAGCTGGATCCGTGGAGGAAAGGAAAAACAGAGTTGAGTATGACACTGGGGATTTTCCAGGCAGAAATGTAGGTGGCAGCTACTGTGTGGGGGCGGGAGGGACTGAGAGGGAATCGACAAAGCGTCTATCTCGTGAAATTGATTGGTATCCGATTCGAATTAATTTGAGGCAGTCGCGCCTTTTCGAAAAAGTGATTAATTAAGAGAAGTAATTAGATGCGATCAGTTGCAAGGTTTCACTTTCCAATTTTGAGGAACTCGCGAGAGTGCTGAGGACGCTTTCCTGACAAGAATGTCATGACTGAAGAGGAATTTGGATATCGATATCGGAAAGTGATTAGTGAACAACTTGCTCATGTGGAGAAATAGGATAGAGGGACATTAAAATCGTAGAGCTTAAGATCGGGTGTAATCTTTTATAATAAAGTTTTGTAGTATATCAGAGAAAGTAAATGGGAAATGTACGATCACAGTGTACATACATATAATTTCACATGGAAGAGGTCTATTGTATGAATATTTTATAATACGCAATTTCCATGGAAACGTTCAAATCACATAAGGCATCTTCGCCGTCTTCCTAGGACATGTTCCAGCACTAGTATTGTACAGGCTTTTAACATAAATTGAAATTTTGTTTTTCGGTAAAGTATGTATGTCCCTAAACATACTGCGAGTCCTGAATACACGATGATATTTAAAATATTCACACCAGTTTAATTTCCCGATAGCCTCCTACAATATATTCTTCGTGGCCGAGAGGAGTTATAAATGTAGCTCCATTACGCTTTGATTTACATTATTTATAGTATTCATTAAGGAGCGATAGTAGTATTTTTAAAAGTTCTTCGATAACTAAGGTCAGTGTGCACACAGTGGGCCCAAAATTGAATCGAATCCGTCACCGCTTCCATCAAAGGCGAACGCACCTCCCCCTCGATTATCCGGGAGCCCTGTTCAAGAAGGAGTGAACCCGATGTATGTAATTATTCAGCAAATAATTCATTTAAATGATTATAGTATATTATAATGAACAATACTAAGAAATAAATAAATGAAGAACACAGTTTTCTTCATCCTATGTGAAGGAACGAATGAAAAGTACGCTCGATAACAGGAACGGTTGGATCGAGGCAATGGAGTAATACTTGTTCGATTTTCATGAGGAATTATAAATAATGACTTTTACGCCATATAAAAAAAATTTAATTTTCCGTCGGCTTCAAAAATTGCCTGGTATCCTTTCAACTCTTATCTAGTGCGTTAATTCACACGTATAAACCTTGTGAAAGTGAATCCTTGCGAATCACTTCGTTAAGAAACAGAACTATATAAATACCAAGATAAAATTTAATGAGCCGATGCTGGAAGTTGCTTATACTTCAGGGTTCATCTACATCTTTATTATAATACCCTACAGGCCGCCTTTCAGTTTGCTACAGGAGAATTTTAGTATATAATTCAATCGTATCATATGGTTAAATATATTGACATTTCGCAGTGAAAGGTCAGAATCACGGTGTAATAAGGAATCTTCAATCGCGTATCACAACTGTAAATATCCATTTGAAATTTGAAAATTACTCCAAGCCAGATCCGCTAATCAAAAATCAGTCAAATTAGAATGTTAAAATTTTATATACTTATGATTTAATTAAATTTTCATGTTATAATGAAATAAAATTATAGTAATCGGAAGAAAACAAAGCATAACGCAATGTACACAGTATGAGGAGGAATTCTCGGCTACCAGTTTTAGAAATTAACATCTTTAATAAACGGGACGGATGAGGTGGAAATTGGAGATGATATTAAAAGTATTAAACCACGCCTTTGAAGGGGGATGAAAAAATGTACATACGTTAACCCGTGGGGAGCTACGGTTTTCCCTCATTTACTCGCAGCCTTGATTTCCTTTTTCCCCCTACAGTCCAAACTCGACTTAATGAAACGAACCAAGACTAATTTGCCTCTCTTAAAAACCATCTCCACCCCTTCTCGCTCTACTTCATTTCCTTTTCGTCGCTCCTTCCGCAATCACTACACCTTCCTCGGCGAAAACCCATCTCCAGCATTTCAAAAAATCTCTTGCTCTTTTTCAGCTTTAAAGCCGTTTCAAACTCCTCCATCACTTCTGATCGGTTTGGACGATGTGACTGTCGTGAATTAATCAAGTGAATGGCTTTACTTTTTCCCAGCGAATGATCTGTAAAAACTCTCAGGCAGTCAGCAAGTCCTCGACATTCCGGCAGGCGATTCGATAGCCATATTCAGGATTATGAGTCACTCAACGTAGAGTAAGGATAATCCTGACTCTACGGTCAGCCCACTGTTTGCTCGTTGTATTCTAATCAACCCGGATTCCTGATCCGAGTCCTCATTAGTGTCTGACTATTAATTACTTACTATATGTTATAATTACAATTATATTATAAGCGACACACTTGCATGAATACGGCTACCGAATCGGCGGCTGAAATGAACGTTTCCCTTGAACATACACGGCAGACAACCGGAGATTTTCTACAAATGAAAGCTTCCTTTCTTCGTTTCCCTTCATTGGGCACCAATTAACACGCTTCCTTCGGACTGTAAAATTCGTTGACGCTCTTTACTAGATTAGGGGATCTCGTTAACGCGGACTATCGACTAATCCACAGCTTCCCTTACTTTTTCGTGCCACCATCCTCCTGGTTTCATACCCCCTGCCTTCGGTCTCATTCTATAAAATTTTAATCTATAACCAGAATTAATAATAAAAATGACTCTTATGTTAGATCTTAGATTAGGATTGTTCAGCGTTGTCGACCGATAGGGCACATAACAAATTTCTCCATGTACATACGTTGGCCAATATGTACCCATTAAATTAGACTACCGTTAACTCGTCAGGTATTTCGGATTCTTGCACATATTTTTTTGGGCAGATTTATTTTACCAGAAAGTTCACAGCAGGGATTAAATATATAATATTGTGATTAAAACTTGCTCTTTGATAAATTAACAATCTATAGATATCAAGGTGAACTTTAGTCAAAACAATAATAATTTCAACGAATAAAAGTGGAATGAGAACGAAATGTATTTAAAATGCTGAAAATGTAAACTTTTTATTATGTTATTAAGATTGGCTGATCACATCTAAACCTTTTAAGGGCAGCATTTTCTCACGCGGGCCTTCTGTTAGACAGTCCTGGCTTAGATGTTCCAAAAGTCGTAAATGCAGGCTGCCACGTAGAAAGTTCTAGCAGCAGATTTTAAAACCCTGTAATGGGCTTGGGATTTCCGAAGCTCCACTTGCTATTCGTTTCCCCTTTACGTATTTCTATTACTAAGTTGCCATCTTCAGGGGATAAGGAGAACTATAGTCTTCTCTAATTTTTCAACACAGCTCCCGTCTGCGTCAACTCCCGAAGAGTTAATTCCGGGAGTTTTCGATAACAATATTACTAAATTCCCTCAGATTTCAAGAGATTATTTAAAGCATAACTTAAACTATCGCAGAATATATATCCTGCGTTCATGAAGAACATAAATGCGGAATTTTATCCGCATTTATTATATTATTTTATCACAATCGAACTGGCTCTATCTATATTTGGCGATTTAACGCAGTATCCGCCAAAGAGTAATATAAATTAGATGAAAGTATCATTTTCGAGAGAAAATATTTCTAGTCAGACGAAACATAATTTAGATCACACGGGACGAAGGCTCCTCTTAAACTATAAATGAAAATAAGCCGTGAAAAAGTTTGAAAGTCGATTAATATTGTTCGAACTGTAATATGAATCGAGTTGAGTGAGAGCTGTAGAATAAAGTCTTAATCCGGGAGGCGGGAGATTTGTCCAACTCCTGGAGTCTGCCAGATTCACCGGGAGAGTTGGCAACCATAATTCGTATTTTTTTTAGAAATGGTCTGCTAATTCAAAGCCTCAGCGAAATAACCAAAGAGTGATTTTCCAATTTTTCTTACAGTCTAGAGTGTATCATTATTTTAAAAATAAAGAACATAGGATATAGAAAACACCCTCATATCAATCTTTTATTATAAAAGCCTAGCGCTCCTCTGGGGCTATATCGCCACATTTAGGGATCGCTGAATTTACTAATACTGAATCTGTAGTGTTAAAAACCTACACGGAGGCGTTTACAGTTTTATTCTTTTATTTGTAACCTTCTACCTCCATCATCAAAGCTGAATTAGCCCGTAGAGGGTAATTTGTGATGGAACGAATTTTGATGGAGAGATGTTTTATCCTAGTTTGAATTCACGGGGTTCGGAAACGTCCAAAATGTAATCCATTTAACCTAACATTCTTTTTATCGTAAGAGCCACTCGGTGCAGAGTATTTTGAAAAATACGTGCAAATTTGGGCGGATGGCTTGCATGACGCCGGGAGATATCGCCGTGTGCCGACCACATCCGTGGGTTGATGCAATCGGATTGCATGAACTAAATGAGTCACATCTAAGCTGGTAATATGGCCTTCAAACGTTATTTCTAATTTAATGATGAGAAGAATATTCATTGGACTGGCGGTGAGGCTACGGTGAGTTTAGATTAAGTGTATCTATTACTCCTACCGTATGGAAAGCTGCTTGTTGGTGCATCAACTGATTCACTGTCAAAGTGTTACAATGTATGAATGAAGGAGGAAGTGTTTAGATGCAAAAAAAAATGTTTTTTCACAAACATTGCTTGTTTCATTGTTCTTTTTGCTTCTACTATCACAGGTTCGCACTTGATTTATTCCGCTTTCTGCAACCATCGAGCTAGTCCTTGGTTGCTTTTATCTTCATATTAATACACTTCTAGGATCTCCTGCAACCATCGTGCTAGTCCTTGGTTGCTTTTTATCTTCATATTAATACACTTCTAGGATCTCCTGCAACCATCGTGCTGTCCTTGGTTGCTTTTATTTTCATACTAATACACTTCTGCGATCTCCTGCAACCATCGTGCTAGTCCTTGGTTGCCCCCCCTTTTTTTTTTGCATCTAAACACTTCCTCCTTCATTCATACATTGTAACACTTTGACAGTGAATCAGTTGATGCACCAACAAGCAGCTTTCCATACGGTAGGAGTAATAGTTACACTTAAGAAGAATATTCATTCAATCACCACTTTGGTAAAACGTTTCTTTAAGAGACATTTGGGCGTTATGGTTTCCCATGAATGCTATAGCGTTTAAATATAGGAACAAAACCGGGTAAAGCGAGATGTTGCAACACCTTCTCTACGACAGAAGTAAGTTAGAGTGAGATTAAATGTTGAGATGAGAGTTTTTTAAGATTGAAAAAAGTTTAAGATAAGATAGCGCGATGAGGATGGATGGTTTCCTTAGTTTGTTGTTCAATAGCTAATAGGTTTTCTTAGCATTATGCTGCAGTAATTCGGTTTATTTGATCATAGTTGTATCGATTTGGAATTGAATTCTAATTCCAAACAAACACTGAGTAATTTGAAAATTATTGCTCTAGGTTGGAAAAATTTTCTTGTCGACTAAATATAATGCATCAATATTTGAATAGCGATTTTAACATTAAAGTTATTCCGGTTGCAGTTTAGTGGTACTAAGTGAGCCGCGGTCTCGCAAATCTCTCATGGCTTATTAAAACGATCAAAATAGCTATTACCAAACATCCAAAAACCAATGTTTAATTTTTTTATTCGGGTTAATATAAAGTAAATCTAGCTTATTTGTCCAATTCGGGGGCGCGAATAATATTTTCATAGTGGTTTTAGAAAATAAATATTTATCTTATGAGGTAACGATTTTATCGGCGAAAATTTGCTGTTCCAAAAATGGAAATTTTACTCATATTTCCAATTTTAGCTGAATAAAAGGTTAAATGGCGTGTGCACTCAAAAAAGCTAGAATAAAGACTTCCGCTATTGGGACTTGTGTTTCAAAATTTTCTATTGTAGTCTTATAAAATTACATTTTAATGCAGGACTTTTGGTAATGTACTTTATATTTCAAAATTGAAATATAACTCGACATTCGATAGGTTTGTATGCATACTGCAAAACCCCATGTATAAAATAAAATATAATACAAAGGCTAGAGATATAAGGAAGATAAACGTTTTTCATGGAATCGTTGCAGTTAATATCAGACCGCTCTTGATTTACGTTTCTTAAGCAATCAAAATTGGAAATTTCTTGTGCGGAATAGGGTTAGGTTCCAAATTATATTGAAGAAGATTAACCTCCATTATTCTCGGATATCCAAATCGCTAACGTGTTCGTCTTTGGTGAAAGCGTTCCCGAGTTCGATTTCCTGTTGGGGCCAACGTTTAAAAAATAATAATAACAATATTATTTGCCCGAAGAAAATGAAACACAAGTCATATTATAAAAATTAACTTGAAGGAATATAGGTTCCCTACGAGTGGAATATCACTAGGTTCAGGGGAACTAAATGTGCACAACAGCCTCAGTTATTGAAGCATTTTCATAAAAAACTACTATAACTGACTACCAAATTCACCAAAAAAGATGAGTGTTACTGATAAACAAACTAAGTAAGGTGCTTGCGTTTGTTTAAAAAAATGAACAAAGACTGTTATGAACTCTGGAAGAAGCTGTCTTTGGCGTGAAGGTCACAGGTTGTTCACATGATAGCATCACAGCACCTTTGAGTTGTATTCTTCCTTAATTATTTACGCCTAATTTCTGGCTGAATTTTATTGAACTATGATTACATTTTTATACGAGATATATCTACTCTAAGCTGCGAAATGAAAATTGGCGTTGTTGTCGAGGTAAGGAAGAAACTGCTTGATGGAGACGAAACATTTTTCAGCGAGGGGAGAGCGTCAGACTGGGAAAAAAGGAGGAAGAAGGGTAATCAAAATTTTTGGGGAGAAGAAAAGGGTTAAAATTAATATTTCGCGAGGAAGGAGCGGGAGGATAAGGAAAATATGAAAAAACAACATTGGAGGAGTGGGAATCAGCTCATTGGGCGGATTAGTTCCTCGGAACTTGGCAGGATTGCATGCGGAGGGCAAAGGAGAAAGACCTGAAGGGCATTAGGCGGTGCATCTGTGTGCGTGCTTGCGGAGTCCATGGGGAAGACTCGCCCTAATTGAAAGAGGGGATGGAGCACAGAGTTAATTTTGGAGGAGAGACCGCGCCTTTTCAAAGGAAATCCAGGGAAAGCGAAGTTTACAGAAGGAGAAGAAAGAAGATTCATCTTTTTTTCCATCGGAGTCCGCTGAGATTTTTTTTCCGAGTCCCCATACCGAGATGGTTGCCATACGCAAAGGCAGATAAGAAGGACATTTTATTATGAAATTACACAACGTTCTGTTGTGCGGGAACGGATTGGATATCCGGCGACAAAAGGAAATATCCGTCCCCTTCGCCCGATGCGTCTATCTAATTTTGGCTCAAACCTAATCTTCCGATAATTAAATCCGCTGGTTTCCGACGTCTTAGCCATCTCGGAATTCCATTTCTTCTCCACTCTGCCCGCACGATATCTCAGACCGGAGATAACTTCGTTTTATGGGAGAGTCCGAAAATAATGCTCTTACAAATGGAGACATGCGTAAAAGGCTTTAAGGGGGAACTGGCACCTTTTATCAGAACTATTTTCTTAGGAGAGGAAATGAAGTAGAAATTTTAAGCTTTTGAACACACATATATAGAAGTATAGGCATCAGGAGCGTAGTCGAGGGTACCTGGGGTCCGAATCCTTCCCGCTTAGGTACGTCTTTCAGTAGCACTAGGAAAAAGTGGTGAGAACAAAATCCACTACTTCGGCCTCAACTTTGTGGTAGCTATTTATGATGATAGGAATAAGAAACAACTTATTCTCGTTACCACAGGATTTTTAATGGAAAAACGACCAGGTTTCGACGCATCGCGTCATCGTCTGTTCCTGACGACGTCCTATAAGTTGCTTTTTATATTGACGAGTATAAGTTGTTTCTTATTCCTTTCATAATAAGTGGCGAGAAAAAGTAAAGCTTCACCTATATACCGCATTTAATTCGGCTTCTATCAAAGGAGTTCTTTCCTCCTAAGAAACGGTAAACACCTTTTCGAGTATAGGTGGTTAAGGAGTAAATGTGTGAGAAAATTCGAATTCCATGGCATCACCTTCCTCGAATCATTTCCCTCTTCGGTCTAAAGCACGAACTTTTGATTAAATGATTTAAATAGGCAAGTTTACGTACAACCCCGCGAATATACAGTTGAAAAATACTAAGGCAATATACAATACACAACAGTAACGCTACAAAAGTATAGAAAATCGAATAAAGTGGAAAAAAATGAATGCGTTGAAATAATTCAAATTACAAGCGGATGAAACACGAATAACAGGTTTCACTGTGTATTAGCATGTAAGTAAAAATTATTATTGTATCAAATGTGTAACCATATTTTAATAGTTCACTGATGTTATGAACCCTAGGAAGTCTTCGGCGCACCGAAATAACATCTGCTCAACGTTGAATTGAGAATTAGTTATGTTATGTTGATCGTTATGTGCCAACCAGAACATAAAATCATCTTTAGTTGAGTTAATTTTTCGCTAGTTTTAGACGTCTTGCCCATGTAGAAAAAGAGGGAGGGAGATAATAGATGAGATTTTAAGGATTAAGAGTTAAGAAGACGCTTCGTGTCCAGCTATCGACTCACTTGGCTAAAAGACTTATTTTAAGCATTTAACATACCAAAATACAATCGGCAAAGGCTCGACGCAAGGTAACCTTGGTATGTTCGTGGTTTGTGTTCAGTGTTTACCCAGGCTCAAGGTTGCCCGAGAAGAGTTACACCCTGAGTGCACCACATATAATCGGGAGCATTTGAACTCTGGGAAAATTTAAAAATTTACATTAACCTCTTAAGGTTTTTTCATAAAACTTGGGTTACTCCACATTGTGAGGACAATTGGTAAATACTATTTCTTAAAACTGCGTTAAATGTTGCAATGTTTCATTCGGAGAGTTAGCAACCTGAGAATTCGAAGGATAAAGGAAAGGAATGAATGAATGTTTCCATGAATTATCGTGCGGGTTTTGACTAACTCGATAATGAATAACTCTAACTGAGCGTCTGAGCAAAAATATAGCATTACTCTGCTACAAATTCGGATTTAAATTTAATCTAAAAAGAATTTTTCCTTTTGTTTGCTTACAAAGTTCTTGCGTTTTCTGAATTATTTTTAAGCTGACTAATTTTTCAACTTTTTTCACAGGTATGGATGCTTCATTCTGCGTTTTTTCCTGTGGTTCTTCCGGGCTATCGGTCTAATGGAGTCCATAAAAGAGTGTATGAAGTCAAGGTTAGGAAGCATCGGTCAAAAGATAGGATACTATCCATCTGTACCACCACATACCAGAGAAAGAATGTTGATTTTTGAACTCAAAACCGTTTTGTCAAAACGCATTTCAAAGAAAAATATCAGAAGTGAAAATGCCAAAGGCTTACTTTCCAAGTTATATCCAAGGAGATAGTAGTGATGTGTGAAGGTAGCTGTTTTAGAGTTGGAAACAGTTACCCTGAGTGATTGCGGTCAATTTACATCGCTGAGAAGGAAATATATAAATATTGACCTTTGCTGCTCTGTCATCTATGGGAAGTTTGACACAGACGGAGGACTTCTTCAGCAGAACGTAAGAGAGAGGAAGTAAGTAGAATTCATCTTTTCCCCACTCTTATGTACATTAGGATATTCTTACAGTTAGTTCTCAGATGCTATATTAGACTAGATATTTATGATGGATAATGTCAACCACCTGTTCTGAAAGAGGATAGCATTGTGGGTATATAGTAATCGGAAACACAAGTATGAGTCATATAAGCCATAAAAACCGTGTGAATGTACATATATACTTGTGAAGAATATTCAACGATAAAATATTTCAGAATAATTAATTTTGGAGAGATTTAAGCCCGATATTATAATGATTAGTCGAACATGCTTTTTAATTAAACTGAATATAAAAGTTAACCACTAGTCAGCGGCATGAAGGTTTCATAAACTATTTATATCATAAGTGAACTTTTCACCGATATTTACCAGCCATATTGTTTGTTTATTTCCATGGTGCATTGCAGACTTGACTGTCTTCATCTTATAGTTGAGTTAACCATCATTTTAACTACTAGATAAGGCTTCACTACCGATTATAATACGGTGTGTTAGAGAAAACTTTCATGCTAACTGCACATGAAGGTACCTTAATAAATAGGCAAAACGCTCAATTAACTTTCAAAAGGTAACTCGAAATTCAGTTAACAGTTTCTCATTGAAACAACGTTTGCTTCGAAACAAGAGATTCCGAACAATCGAGAACTCGAAGTGCGTAGGTGGGACAACTCGGCCGCATTTTCATCCAAGACATTAGATGCTCAAATGATAGACACCGCCAAATTTCTTTACTGAAAGTTGTAACGAAATTGGTACCTAAACATCGAAGCCCTTAATGTATTTATACTCGCATTCATATAAAAAGTTATTTCATTCATAAGACCCGTTTTTAGGTTCTATAAACTGAAACTTTTCTTTAAGTAATTTCACATAAAAGTAACGCATTTCTTTTATTATTTTATTAAGTAAAGCAGTAGCATTTGATGGTGGTACCACCAGCCAATATTACTCCACGAGAAGATTTTTCAGTTTAAGTTCGTAGTATACCCAAGCAGTCAATCAACACTCACTCTTAATTAAGGGGAAAATTTGGCTTTTTATTCCACATGGAGGCGAGGATCAATTGGCATCAATTGACATTTAGTTGAAAGTGTTCAGAGTGCGAAAATGCACCGAATTGCGCGCTGATGACTCATAATGACCTCACCTCGTTAATTATATCATATACTAGATGATAAAAGGTAGCTTGATACTCTCTATTAGCCGTGATACTTTTAATATTTGCCAAATAAGTAATTAGCGGAAGGAGAGTAATTTCTGGACTCTTACGGAAACCCATGTTACTTAGATGAATTTTCATTTTCACAGGTTTTCCTAGGTATGAGATGCAGGTGAAGCGAACTTTCACGGCTTGGAATAACTTATAAATTTATCTCTCACCCATGATTTATAACTTTCCAATATGATACGCTGTTTAGCAGTTAAATAAAAACCGGATGAACCACACAGGCTTCAGTTTTGGAGCAAGTACGTCTATAGGAAAAAAGGGATATCAGAAAAGAAATACCTCTTAATGAACTTTACCATTTTCAGTTAGAAGATTGAGTGACAAGCAGTAGTTGCTCGGCATAAATTGCACAAGCATAAGTTGTGAAAGAGCCACCAATAATAACAAAATTAATTTATATTTGCTCCAGAAGAATTTCGGAATCTCCATCAAGCTTTCCCAATCGAAAGTGGTTAATGGTCCAAGAAAACACAATCTGGAAATTCATTTACATTAAGCGCGATGTTTTGTTTGCATAGGTTATTCTTCGATGGCCATTACGTGGTGTCACAGGAACGACTAGTTTTATTAGATCACATGTAAAATGATTTAAATGGATATATAGTATATATCTCCTTACGTTTAAATGCTAAAAATATTTTATACTTCACATGAATAGTTGCGTAGAAATATATGAAGACAATATAATGCTATCATTTTGTGTGAATCTAAGGAAATTTCTGTTTGTTTTTAAATACATTTTGTGATATTAAATAGATATGTGCACTGCCGACTTTGAAATATTTCCGAGCATAACTCTTCTTATTGTTAAACCACGTTTTCGGAAATCCACGGATTTTTCCTTTAATAAATAAATATGTATGCATATTTTCAACACATTTTACTGATCAAGTTTTCATATGCATTGGATACTCTATAACCTTTACCGTGTTATGTAATTCTCTCGTTATTTAGTTTTCACTTTTTCTGAAGGATTAAATTCGTTTTCTATCATATTTTTTGTTTCATTACTTTTCTTGTAGACATTATTGAGCTGGTACGTTATTTTTAAGGCGGCCGATGTCCAAGAAAACGTAAGAAGAAAATTTGCAGGGCCTCTGAAGAATTAAACCAAACAAAGGAAATTTCGTAGAGTTAAAATACTGCGTATTTGCTCATCACGAATTTTTCTCGCGAGATTTTTCCGCGAATTGTCTTCATAAATTTTCTCTTATTTTTCCGGTTTACGATAAGCTTTTCTGATATTTTCCATGCTGATTTTTTTCTAAAAAAATCGAATACCCGAATGTATCATATTTCAAGCTCGGCAGTGCAAATTTGAAAGGCTTTCATGAATTTAATGAAAACATCTAATTTTTTTACAGCTGAAAAAATTAGTCGTAAAACTGGTAAGAAATGAATAAAGGGGCCTCCCCGCCAAGAGGGTTCGAGAGCTGGCGGCAGGTCTTTGTACCCGCCAACACTAAAGATAGGGTTCGATTCCAGAATGATTTTTGCGAAGTTAGGATGGTGAAAAAACTTCCGGTGTGGTGTGCGGCCAACTTCAATCTCGGAAGTGCTCCCGACCGGAATCGAACCCCCGTCAGTAGCGTAGCACCTAGGTACCCGACCCACTCGGCCAGCCACTCGAACGATGAAAACCCGACAAAACTTCCACATTATCCTCGCGTGGCCTTCGCCGTAAACTGAGCGCGCGTTCTTCAAATAGAACTGCTTGTGTTCCGTACCGTTCATCAGCTATTCCCGGCTAATTTCAATTGTGGCTTAATTTAATGGTAATTCTTATAACTGACTTTTATTTTTTGAAATATTTAGATGTTTGAGTGTTTTTAATGAGAGATAGAGTTCTTTCAAAATCTGATTCATTTATGATGCCTATTAATGTTATTAAGTTCAAATCAAAACACGCAATAGTCTATAGATGGTGCTTACGAGATACCATGGTGCTTCTCATTGGATGTTGTTTTATTTTGGCAAGAAAATATCGTTATTTAACTAAAATATCCATTTCATAAATACTTGAGAATGTTTTTAGAAGGTTTCTATTCACACAGGGAAAATTGATTCTCTTGGAATTAGTCTCACTTATTTTCTTATATTTCGATCTTCTTAAGGTCGAACTTTTAACTTCAGAACGTGATCGTTATTTATTATTTCGTGAATATAGGTAAAATACTTTTATATACTTCATTCATTTTTATATCAGTCTTTTGCTTGTTTCTCCAATCTAATAAGGTGAGAATCAGCGTTGAGGTGGAGTCCGTGATGATAAATGAAGAATTCTGTGTGTCTAGGAAAGAATTAAGCTTTTGTTATCTTTCGTGATAATAAAGTATCAAACCATCTCATATTCCAAAATTTAGGAAATGACAATAATTATCTTTTACACTTTCATATTCTGGTTGGCCATTCCTCGCCACGGGCAATTTTTCGCCGAAACGGTTTCTTTTCTAACATTTGTTATGAATACCAGAATAACACGGTGGTTTAATACATTACATACGTAACCATTGTAAAAGTCGTAAGAGGAAACTGCGGTTGATTTCCTTTGGTTTCAGTTTCTTTTTTTATTCTTTCGTTTTGTTATTTCAAGGAGAAAATAATTTGTGGAAGAATTACCAATCGCAGTTTCTTTTCCTAGATGAATTTTTAATACACCCCTGATACTGTGAAGCTCATTATATTTACATTGATCATCATAAAAATTGAACAGACTCCAGTAAATTTTGCATATATGGGATTGAGACGGCTCTAAGGATTGTCATCGCAAGAGATAAACGATTAGAAATCCTTATGTATTTATTTTGGCAGAAATAAGAAAAAATAATTACTTCGAAAATCATTTGACTCTGTATTGACAATATTATCAAAGCTTTCAAGTATTACGATTACTGGATGCAATGAATTATCATCTATTAGCTCCCAAAAGTCACAAAGGCCTAAATATCTCTTTTATCTTACGCGTCATATACGTACTTATATTGCCAAATGTGAAAGGTGCCAAATCTGTTAAGTGTGCAAAACTGCATTAGTAAATTATTAAGATTTAATTAAGGCTATTTCCATTTCGTGGTGCTAGCGGTAGAAAGTTCCAATTTTCGTAAGGACACTAATTGGATCGTGTGTGCTTAAATGTGTAAAGCCCATGTCTTCTACAAGCAACAACGATTAAAAATTTCTATATAGGACATATTGAATTAATTAACAATGTTATATATTAATATGTATGTGAGACAAGGTTGTGCTGCTGAAATATATGGGTATAGGTTTTCACATAATGGATAACATCAGCCTTCACTTCGTGGAACCTTCGAATATTATTCATGGCGAAATAAAAATTGGAACAAAATATTCCGGTTTTCACAGAACGGTTATTCAAAATGACGACTAGTTTCAACACTTGAGTGCCATTTTCAAGACTTTGAAATTATTTATTATAAAAAAATTTCAAGACAAGAAAATGACACTCNTATTCATGGCGAAATAATATAGGCTTCTATCTCCCTAAGGCGGTATATATTAAATTTAATACATTAAGTATAATATATTTGTGATTGAGAATAAATTGTGTGAAAAACTTCCGTAGTATTCTGGTAGTTATAGATTATGTAAGGCGAGTAATTGTTCGCCAAGCAACTGTTCGCGAGCAATTGTCCGTTAACCATAATTCTACATAGAGCTCTGCCGCCGTGTGTTCTTAAAATATGGATTATACTAGAGCCAGCGGAGGCTTCGAAAATGATGAATGGCACGCGCAAAATTGTGAGGTTTACATATGTATATTCATTAATAATGTACTAAATATATGGTAATTTTCGATGACATACAGAAATACTGTTTGAGGAGTTTATGTTGAAGATCCCGCTTTGAAGATTCCTCACAAAATCAACGAAATGGAATGTAACGTGATCTTTTGTTCTTTTCTTGAAAGTTTTAAGAGCTTTTTACACTCTGAGCTTCCATTTTTATGTGAGAATTAAAAAAAAACTTTATATACTAGCGGAGCTAGAATAATCTATTTCTCAAAAGACTTCTTCCAAAAGTGGTGAACTTAAGTTGATCTTAATCTTTTCTGATATTTTCCATGCTGATTTTTTTCTAAAAAAATCGAATACCCGAATGTATCATATTTCAAGCTCGGCAGTGCAAATTTGAAAGGCTTNTCTTTTCTTGAAAGTTTTAAGAGCTTTTTACACTCTGAGCTTCCATTTTTATGTGAGAATTAAAAAAAAACTTATATACTAGCGGAGCTAGAATAATCTATTTCTCAAAAGACTTCTTCCAAAAGTGGTGAACTTAAGTTGATCTTAATCTTTTACTCAATTTCAATAATAACATCGCAGCATGCTTTCGGTCGTCATAAAGTTCATTCACACTTCTGATACTTTTCCTTTTAATTTAGCGTGATGATACTTTTCGAATCAAAGGAAAAGATCATACCTCCATGTAATAAGTAAAATAAGTCTATACGTACGTACACAATGCTTTTCATTATGTGTAAATACAATTGAATGCATAATTTAATTACATCATTTATACTTATTTTAAAATATTTTTTCGTCTACAGGATCATACAACGAGGGTGAACATCTTATGAAGATTATGTAAGTAACAACCACTTATTGCGCTTTTTTTGATAATATCATAGTTACATATTTTGTGACGGATTCAATATTTTGGGCGAAGGAAGGTTCAGAGCTGCGAGAGGGAGATTACTGATTAGGTAGGCGAACAAATGAACACCGTAGAAGAAGTTGGGAAGTAATGTTTTAAATAATCGATAATTGCGCATCTTCCATTAGCCATAAAACAATCTCATTTACACTACTTTCAACGCGACAGAAATTACTAGCTCACTATTTTTTGTTTGGTAAGACACGGAAAGCCACGGTCTCCTCTCCCCACAATCATTCAAGTTGCATTAGACAAAGAGTGAATATTTCCTCGGTTTGGGCGGATGATGTACCACAGTCTCGGTTTCCCATTGATTATGTGCTAAAATGCAAGCATTTCAATAATTCAAGCATTTCGATAATTTAGAATGGCTGCTGGCCATCATATGCATTATTCGATGGGAGAGGATTTTTCTATCGCTATTGTGAATTTCTGAGAAAAATTGGATTAAAGGTGCATTTGGTCACAAATCAAATAAAAGAAAAAGAAAGTCGCAACGGCATAGGAAAAAAACGCTTTTGTAATGCATTGTAAAAGTATTTGACGTAGAGAACATAGGAAAGCCTCTTAATATCATCATTACAGTTGTAAGTTCAATATTAAACTCTGTTGAATCGAGTTACTCGTTGAGTTGAGAATTGATAGGTAAAAAACTGTTAATTCGTCTATCACTATAAATCGTTAAAAATGCATATATTACATGTGGTGCCCATAAGAAAAGTAACTGAAGTAAGGTTGTACTTAAAAAAACTTTTTGCATTAGAGAAAGTCCATTTTAATCGTCTTCCCATTTCTTATAGCTTGCATTAGCAATTCTTCTGTAGAGCTCCAGGAAGTGATGAGAAGTTGCCTCGGCATATCTTGAAGTAAATATTTTTATTTTCTTCACGCAGATTAAATACAACACCAAATTCAAAGAGCTTCCTTCTGTATCATTTCCAAGAGCAAAAGAGGCTTTTCTTCAGCTGTATTCAAAGCGTCTCTAAGATTTCGCACTTTGCACTGTTGCTACTTAGAAGTTAGGTTCCTGCAAAATAAAAGCATATAGTTTGATTAATACCTCAAAATTGAATTATGAATGAATTCCCTTATTTTTGACCGGTATTTATGTGAAACACAAGAAAAGTATCATTCGCTTAATTAGCTTCGTAAGGGGTACCATGAACGCGGTTGTGATAAAGAATTTAATTTTTTATGCACAAACTATTTTCCTTGAAGAAGAACTTCCCTTGAAAGCAAGCATTTCAACTGGCTAGCGTACACCTTTCCGGGATATTTGTCAACCATTTATTCATTCTCAGGAAACTGGAAGAAAGGGACTTTCTTGACGAGATTATGGAGGTTTAGGAATTGATGGATAGTAACAGATAATGAAATCATTACATTTCCTACCAATTTTCTATTTAAAATATCAACATGCATGCATGTATACTTACAGTAAGAAGCACTAAAATTTAGTATTACGACTATACGAATAATCAAGAAAAGAGTAGCATAAATTATATTCAATACTTATTCGAACAGGCTTGGAACTTTTTAGGGTTCCGGAATCAACAAAAATAACCACAGTGATTTCCAAGGAGAGACGGACATGAAAAAAGTCTGAAGGAAGTAGGACACAAACCCGGGTCTCCCAATTGCCGTTTGGTTGCTCTATCCATTGAGATATCCCACCAGAACTCCCAAAAATCTTGGTCCCGTCAGACTTTTTTCATGTCCGTTTCTCCTTGGGATTTTTCCTAGGTGCACGCCTTATCGTGCCAAGTCACCTAAACCCTTTTCTTTGTGTGTAACCACAGCAATTTGCAGGAGGACAACGATTAAAGAAGATTAGTGCATTGGATTAAAGATGTATTCTTATAAGATATATCTTATTGACGAAATAAATTCCTCTAATGGTAAGAATATTATTAGCATAACGAGCACATCATTTTAATATCCCAGATATCAACTGGAAAAATTGTAGCATAATGAATAGGGCTCGGGACAGCGACTCATGTAGTACGATACTAAATATGATTAAGAAAAACTCATTAAGCCAAGCAGTAAAACCTACAACTAGGAGAGAAAAATATTCTTGATCTATTCCTAATTAACTTTCTTGATCGTATCAAGAGCATTTCGAATGACGAACGGGTTGATGACCATAAAGATGTATTCATAGAATTCAAGATAGAATTAAACAAGCATGTAAAACCGAAACGTAAAATTAATCTCTATTTCAAAGCAAATTTTGAGGGCTTTAACAAAAATTGATCACCGATGTTAACACATTTAAGTCGCGCGCAACCCGCGCGCGTCCGCCGAAGAAATTTTCGATAAAATAATGCATAAATATCAACTTTTACATACCTTCAAAATACCGTGGTATTAGGTAGCTTGTGTCTGGTGATGTCTATTTCTACTATTTTCCTCGCTTTATGTGAAAATTTGCTCTAAAATAAAAATCCACCAATTTGTTACAACAAGTATGCAAATATTCAACCGTAGTCATTACAATCGACTATAATGAAGGATAAAGAATAGATTCATAGCATGAAAACATATTTTACACGTTGATTTTCCTCATTTGGGCTCAGCATCAACTTCAAGTTGAAGAATTTCGCGAAAAATTGAAGACGGGCATTTGTCGCAAAACTTAAACAAGTTTGACTTGCTGCATCATTGTAATGCGTAGGAGTTAACGTTAGCTGTGCGAAACTTCAAAGTCCTCATTCAAAAAAAACCATTTCTGTATTTTTGGCCAGCTTTTTCGATTCTAGACCACTGTGCGTCGATTCCAAGTATATGCTTTACCGAAGATGGGATTGCAAAACTCTTGTGTAATATTAAGCCGAATAAATCGCCAGATTCAGAAGCTATTTCGGCAAGTGTTGAAGGAATTGGTAGAATTCG
The DNA here is from genome assembly GCA_000376725.2 of Ladona fulva. Taxonomy (NCBI): domain Eukaryota; kingdom Metazoa; phylum Arthropoda; class Insecta; order Odonata; family Libellulidae; genus Ladona; species Ladona fulva. The sequence goes on along the minus strand of KZ308531.1, from coordinate 433,057 downwards.
TCGCCCCTTATCTCAAAATTATATTTACTAGACCCTTGTACGAAGGTAGTGTCCCAATAGATTTAATCTAGTTAGTGAATGTTACGTCTGTTTATAAAAACGGACTAAAGTAGAACCCATGAAATTATAGACATATCTCAGTAACGTCGCTGTCCGGCAAATTAATGGAGCATGTAGTTGCTAGCTCACTCATAAGTTCTTAGTTAGCGATAGTATCCTCAGTAAGAACAAACACTGCTTCCGAAAGGCCTGATCATGCGAAACTCAACTAGCTTTATTCGTTCACGATGTCTTAAAGCCTGCTAAGAGTAAAGCAAGTGGACGCTCTCCTTGATTTTCTCTTGATTTCAAGAAAGCTTTCGACAGAGTCCCTCACTTTAAATTAACCAACAAATCAAGATAAGCAGGCATTAATAAGGAAGTAATTGACTGGATTGAGGATTTCCTCTACGAGAGAGAACAACAAGTAGTACTTTACGGCATTAGCTCTCGTTGCTATTAGAACGCGTTGCCCACTTGGCTATCGGGAGCCCGCTTTAACTCAGAGAATAAACAACCTACAAATACTTTTTGACTTAAGAAATATGGATCGAGATCACACCATGTTGAATCAACGCATTTCTCTCTACGCAGCAGAATTCCGCGATATATAATGCTGTTTTATGAATATCTTCATACTTTCTTTGAGAAAATGCAAATGCAGTCATTTACGACTTCTTTATTATAAATAATTATTACTCCTAATCATCTTAGCAAAAATATACCTGTTATCGTAATAAAAATAACTAAACCCATCTCCTTGCGCTGCTCTTTTTCCAATTCACAAATTGAGGTTTTTCCTTAATTTCCGATTAAATTATGACTTTAAAAATCAGAGCCTATGGGTGCAAGAGGTGCATCACACCCGGGCGGCGGCATCTACAGAGTGGCAATAGAAGCTTAGCCAACCATTATTATTACAATAACATTAGTTGTTGCTTTCTGTATGATAAATACTGCTCATCTAAAAAAATTAAATGAGAAATTATAGATTGGCAAAAATATATAGGAAAGAATTAATAGAAAGGAAAAATAAATCAATACGAAAAAGGAATATTAGTGGAGTGGATTCAATTGAAGAATCGGAATCAATATAAGATTTTCTGGTATCAAGAATATTCCCTCCTAGGGTTTTGGAATGTATCCTTACCAGAGATTTGGAGTCTTTCATAATCTATGAATACCTTTGCGAGTTTACTTGAGACTTTCCGTGACTTTTGCTGCTGGAGAATAGTTATTCTCGAAATTCAAATTGTTAAAGAAAAGATTGGTTCATCCAATGGGGCAAGACACATCAAATTATGACCAATCTAATCAGCAGAGAGTATGACATTTTTGATGGACTTGCTTTTGATGATATTGAACAAGAATTCGCCGTTAACCTTTCGTCAGTCGCGCCTAAAATCATAACACGAACACTCGCGCGTTGTATTCCGTACAACAGGTCTTTTTTCGGCCAAATGTCTAAAATAATAATAATAATAATGCGACTTTATGAGATCGAGACTAACCCTTCGTCATGTAAAGTTTAAAAGAGATGGCATATCAGAAAACTACTTTGTGGATTAAAAAACCTAAGCTAAGAGCTCAGGGAAAAATCTCCACTGCAGGAAAACACCCTCAAGAAGGGGGGTGTGAAAAACCTGCGAAACCTACAGATAGAAAACTAAATTTGATGATGAAAGTAGATTAGTAGAGCTATAAAAGACATGAAGACAAATCAATAGAAATAACCAAAAAAGAACGAATAACAACACATTAACATAAGAAACCTGTATCTTACAAAATTATCAAATTTGGAAGTGATTAAAAAAACAATTTCGCTTAATAAAAGGCACGTCAAATATTCAGAGCGAACCTAAAGTTAATCAAAAACTGGCTAAACACTTTAAAAAGACACAAGAAGAAAATACAATAAAAATTATACAATAAAGGAGATAAAACACATTAAAACGAAAAAAAAAAGAAATCTTTAAAATAATAAAGGAGGACTTTATTCAGGGCGAGATTGAGACTAACAAGTCTCTTCTTACATCTAACCCTTTGTCATATGAGACAAGAAAAGAGAGAGGTAGCTTGCAAAAGTACAATGAAGAAAACTACTTTGTGGATTAAAAAACCTAAGCCAAGAGCTCAGGGAAAAATCTCCACTGCAGGAACACCCTCAAGAAGGAGGGTGTTTTCCTGAAATGACTCGTTTAATCGCTTTTGAAGTCGGACTAAGATTAAAACTAATATTTTGACGTCTTTAAAATTTCATGAAAAGCGAAATAAAAGAACAGAGCCTGACCCTAGGTTCATGGGACCATCCAGGAAGAAACAGGGCCCGAAAAGCTACCCATGTTGTACAGAATACAACGGCGTGGCTGACGGAGGGTTAAGATCTCGTAACGTACATTTTTATATTAAATGTAATTCAGTATTTCTTATTTTTCTCCATTCCCTTAATGCGTGATTACTTATGCTGCAAAACATTTTTAAGTAGTAACGCTCTTATTTAGTTGAGAAAAATAGATTTCACACATATCAAATAATTTTAAGTTATTCGCATAGCAACGATAATGATACTCGAAAGCAATGTAAACAATTAATTCACGATGACAATTTGCTATGTCAACATACGAAATCAGCAGAATTGATTGTTACTGACCAATGTAAGCTGCGGAACGAATTCATCAATTACAGGTTTTTCAAAGTCTTACAAAATTATTTTTAATTGTAAATGAAGAAATGTATGATTTTGGTAATAAATTCTTNACAATTTGCTATGTCAACATACGAAATCAGCAGAATTGATTGTTACTGACCAATGTAAGCTGCGGAACGAATTCATCAATTACAGGTTTTTCAAAGTCTTACAAAATTATTTTTAATTGTAAATGAAGAAATGTATGGTTTTGGTAATAAATTCTTAGGGGAGGTATATTATGTTTGCACCCGGGCAGCTTATAGACTCGGCGCGGCTCTGCTAAGAATAATACTTAAACGCAATTTTTTTGACATTTAGCCATTATATATCGTAGAAAATTATTAGGTGTATGTTAGACTACGACCACCAGGCTACGGCAGAATACTAATTTTAATCACGATCTTAGAGCTAATTTCCGCTCCTGCTGTGTGAGCAGTCTTACATTTTAAACAGTCTTCCCTACCGGAACAGGTGATGGATTTCAAGTTTTTCAATCTCCTGGCTTTCAAATGGAACACTTTATTGCAAAAACTTTCAAAACAGTTTGCCATCTAGCTTAATTTCCCATTTATGCGTGAAAATGAGAGTTGGATTGGTCGTTGAAATAGATTTCTGGTAAGATGATTCCCTGTTCAACATTGTGAGCAAAAAAAAAAGCTTTAGCTTAGTAATTACCTCTTGATCTATCGAACATACTACTTTTATGTTCTAAAAAATAAGTATTGCTAATAAATGAATAATTCTTTTTCATCTACAGATTTTATCCATGGACAAGTAGATGGGGCGTGTATACGATGGGAAGAGACACAATCGCCGGCGTTGTATGCATCATATTCCCAGCGGAAAGAAATTGTGACAATGGGAGTATGTAATGCAGCAACCGATGGGCGTGGACCACTCCCGGACACCGACGACCGCCCTTCGCCCATCGAAATCTCCAGTCACACTCCGGATTGCCAGAAGTTAAACATTTTTACGACTTGGACCTCGTCCAATTAACGCTCCCATTCTATTGTCTCCTTTACCCATCTATCAACTCCCTATTGAACCCCATTCTCCCCTCAAAGGTCCACAGTAATCCTACTGTTTCCTCGTAAGAATGAAATCGGTTATAGCCTTTCTTTCTAATCCCATCGCCCCAACCAATAAGATCCACCGCAGTTCTAAGCGATAAAGGAAGTGGGTATCTTCTTGGACATTTCCCGCAACCCACGCACAGCATTACAAATCACGGCGAATACACTTGCACTATCGGCGATCTTTGCTGTATTTCTCTTTTCATTCATCTTCGTAACTCTCCCACTTCCCCCCTCACACCCATTATACCTTCCGGTTTCTCCAGAATCTCTCTATAACTATGTCACATACACAAAGCACCCTCACACCCACTTCTGTACTGAAGTCTCCCCCTATTCGATATTTGCTCCGACTCATACTTATTAATTCTTTTTGATATGGGAAAAAAGCTAGCCGAAGTTAGTCCAGCAACACAACAAAGATATCCCCACCCTCTCAATGTCTTATGAGGACTCAGTGGTCGAAATTCTTTTTATATCTTTCAGGCCAATATATTTACTGGATTTCTTCATGGAAAGGAGCATGGGGCTTTTCCAGTAGGTACCTAAAGAATGTAAATGCTCTTCGCCTCTTTTGATTGTCTCCACATTCCAATGAGTATAAGTGCGCCTCTTCAAAAGATTGCTATTGTGTTATCCTCCTGTAATCTTCATAATACTCTTAGCAATACGTTGGATGGTAGGAGGCTAATAGGAGGGCTTAATGTATTGACGTGCCTGACGACGAAGCTACACTTCGAAACCGAGGTCTCAATTTGTTTTAAAATTTTTGTTTTGGGGTTGAAAGTTTAAATAAAAAAAATCTTTTTTCATGTAATATTGGATATTAGCAGTCTGAGTAAAAAGATAGCGACTCGAAAATATTCATGAATGATCGTTTTTAACACCGATTATGTGATCTACTTTTCTAAGATTATTAATATGTATTTCCTAGTAAATCACTTTTTAGTCATTGAACGGAGTCATTCCGGTATTTGTAAACTAATCTGTATTAAACTAACATAATCCTGAATACTGATTTTAATATGGAATTTATGGAATTTCTATAATTAATTAGGTTGCCTATTCAAATAAAGAATATCTGTTCTTACTTTATTAACTTATTGTCCCTCTCTTATTCGAAAGATCAACCTTTCTTTCGAATCTTCCTATAAGGTTCACTTCACCTGTCTTGAGCGAATGAGTCATTCTTTATATATATATCATCATCATCATCATCAGCCATTTTCAATCCGACGTCGGATGTAGGCCTCTCCAAGCGCTTTCCAATTCTCTCTATTCTGAGCTTCTCGTTGCCATGTTACCCCTAAATACTGAATGATGTCTCTGTTCNTGATCTTGTTTTATAAATTCGCAAGTCTTAGAAACATGATTCAAAAAAGCCATACTAGAAAGTAGCGCGAGTGCAGCTCTTAGAGGTTAATTACTTCTGATAAGAATTTTATTATTATTTCATTCTATATATATCAATGTTGATACGTGGGAATGATAGACAAAGACTAAAAGAAGACGACTTAAGAATAAAAAAAAACATGTCGCAGCTTCTCAATGTTAAGCTAGCACGGCGAAATCTGCAATGGGTTCAGGGTGCGTAAATGCATTCCCCACCCCTCAAAAAAAAAAAAAATACTTGGACAGCGCATCAACTCCCACGCAGTCTCATTGCATTTGCAGACCATTTTAGGTTCAAGAAGCTTCCCAATTTTTCTCGGCGTTGGGCCAACATCATGGCTCCCCACGGGAATCGAACCCAACAAACGCAGGGAGTATTTTATATGTCAACAAAAAACTCTACCAAGAAAAATATCATTAGATTGAGAAATCGAGAAGTAGAAGATTGGAAACAGTATGTACTGCATGGAGTAGTAGTTAATTGTTTGAAACAAATCCCAGCAATTATGGAAGTAGCTAGAGAGACAAAATGAGTGATTACAAAGAGGAATGCAGTACGAAACGAATTTGGAAAATAAGAGTGATCATAGCAAACAGTTTGTGATGAAGAGACAACTAATAACATCTTAAATGCGATTTTTAAATCTACGATGCATACAACAGACCCGGTATTCTAAATCATTCGTCCATTGTCTTGGACAACTTAAAATCCCAGAGTCTGTTTATTGTCCTTATCAATAGTTCTATGGAAAGAGCTCTGTAAAATATAAAATTACTAGTAAACGCCCCCGTCAAGCATGACGGGACTTAATTTAGATTAAAAATATATCTATTATCGAATATATCTGGTCCTTTTAAGCACAAAAAAATTCTGTCGTAAGATCATAATAACTCAATATATTTCTTGTCATAGAAATTATTATAATATTTATTCCACGGTTTTCAAGTCGTGAAATCCTACTTGAGGTAAATTTATCAATGGATTCTGGCAAGACTTTGTGGTAGGAAGCCATAACGAACTGAGAAAATGATAATGAAAATAGACATTTACGTGTGTACCTCCTTATGAGTCCCTCCTGTTAACTGAAAAGCTGCTAAAAAATGTCAATACTGATCCCTGTTTAACCCTAGAAATTTGTAAACTACTAAATACTTGCCTTTCTCAAAATTATTTCTTGTTTAACGAAACATTTTATAAACAGAATGAAGGGCTAGCAATGGGTTCCCCCCTCTCCCCCCTTATGGCGGAAATTTTTTTAAACAATTTAGAGCAGAAACTGTTTTCTTGTGGTGACCCTTTAACTGGCTCCATTGTTTATTGGTTCCGGTACGTCGACGATATAATTTGTGCTTGGAAAGGCTCAGACAGACAGCTAGACCTCTTCCTTGATCTTATTAACAACCTGCATCCTGCCATCTCCTTCAATTTGGACACCCCTGAGAATGGTATCCTGAACTTCCTCGACCTCAGCATAAGGATTGCTGAGAACAAGCATATAATTGGAATCCACCGGAAAGACACGTATACGGACCTAGCCATACCATCGGATTCTCGACACCCACACCCCTCCCAAAAATTAGCCCCCTTCCATGCTCTCATCCATAGATTTTCCTGATACCTCTTTCCCCTCCCAACTTCCACAAGGAAGTTTCAACTATAAAGCAAATCGCTGCTGCTAATGGCTACCCTACGGATCTCATCGACCACCTTATCGAGAAAAAGAGGAAGTAGGTATGCCTTGGTCGCTTTTTCCGAAAGACGAAGGACATTTACCCCTCCCCCCCCACGGTGGTGCTCTATTCCATTTCTTGGGAAAACGAGCACCAGGATAGCGAGATGTTTCCCGGATAACCGCTTGAGGATTGCTTTCAAGCCTTCCTTGAGACTTGGAAACATCCTTAGGAATGGCAAGGACCGGTTGGACCCCGCGGAGAGGAGCGGTGTCTACCGTTTGAGGTGCGAGGATTGTTCTGGGGCCTACGTCGGACAGTGCGGGAGAAGTTTCAAAAAGAGGTAGAAGGAACACCTTACGTAACAATCGCCCGGAGGCTTCGCAAATGGCCTGCCACCTCCTAGAAACCGGTCACCTTTGTAAGTGGGAGATGGAATACCTTCATTTCGAGGGAAAAGGACGTTCCATGAACTCCAAGGAACAATTGAAAATCCTGAAAACAATTGCTTCTCCAAATTTGAAAATTGTTAATAACTACCTTTCACCATTTCCCTCCCAAATCCTTTCCTCTGTTGTCAAATCCCTCTTATCCCAAGACCCTCCCCACCTTGCCTACCCTACCCCTCCTTGACTATATATATGGGACGATATATTTTGTACTTTGCCAGATGATGAGGCGGCGCGTCGAAACCATGGTCGCTAAATAAAACTGTTATGTGGTACGGGTAAATGTCTATTTTCATTTTCATTTTCTCAGTTCGTTAGGTAAATTTCTTATAAAAATTATAAGAACTGATTATCCCCGTGCACTTATATGGGATAATTCATGAAATCAACAATCAACAATGGCCTGAGTAGGGTTGTTTATTTCCCAAATATTTAACGAAATTTCCGTGTGTCTTATCAAAATCTTCAAAAGTTCGGATCTATATCAATATTTCATGACAAAAATAAAAGTCTATGACCATTTTCCTTTCTTTTGACACTTCTCTTGATTTCGTAGGACCATTCATTCCAATTTAATTTTGTAAAAGAAACAACCTCTGCAGGTGACGAAAACCTATTTTACGTACATTTCCTATGGAAAAGTATACCAAATGATTATCCCCGTGAATTTTATATGGGATATCTCATGAAATCAATGTTCAGCAATTGCAATTTGGTCGTCAAAGGAATGGGTTTTTTATTTCCGAAAATTTTACGAATTTTCCGTGTATTTTATCAAAGTTCTCAACATTTCGGATCTATATCAATACTTTTATGAATTGTTTGCTAACTTCTACCTCAGGTTAACCTTATCTCAGATCCTTCCCTATCCCCTCTATAATAATAAATATGCTATCCTTCCACCTACCACTCCACTAGAACGAGTGAATTTTCAGTTCTTGCACTGAAGCAAGATTCCCCATTCCCCTGAAGCTCCCTGGCCTTATGTTATATGCCTTAAGTTATGGCGAAGGAGCCTTCTTTCCTTATACAAATTCACCATATCTGGGTCACAATTTATGAAATCATGGAGATGTTCCAATTAAAGTTTCACAATTTAAGTATTTGACTTGCGGTAACTTGGATTATCCAAATCAGAGGCAAATAAATTACACTTTCGTGATGGAAACTGGAAAAATTTCATAACGAAAGAAGAAAACGATACGATATTATGACCAGTGGAAGGGAAATAGAAATAATTCTTTAAAGGAAAGAAGCTTCTTGTCAAACTGTCTACATAAATTAAAAATGAACTTTTAGAATACATACTAGATCAATAAAATTAAGGTAAATTTCAAGCAAAATTCACTCATAGTTAAGTAAGGTGGCCCATAAAGTTTCAAATTGACATTGGAAAAATAAAATATTTACGAAAATAGAAGCAAAATAGGCATAAGATGACTGAAACATAAGAATACTGAAAATATGGCTCCTGAGAAACGGCAGCGGGCTACAAAAAGTCTCTATTAGTGAGTATTATCCTGTTTTACTACTCTAATGGATACTACTCACAGCCTTTTAGAAATATTTATTAAAAATTATGAATGAATGACTTACGGAATAATTAAGAAAGGGACGTCAAGCTATCTATAAAAGACGACAATGAGACATAAATACATCGTGAACTCTCTGAAAGATATTTAAAAGAGATATACTATAATTTGAGAGACAGAAACATAATTTCTAAGCATTATATCTTTATAAACACACCGGATACTACATACATAACCAGTTGGATTAGTCGAAAAGTCTGTAATCTTTCGTAAAGCAAATGTGATTAATCTATATTGATCTTATTTACACCTAACATTCAATAGAAAAATGTCCAACGAAGGCCGATGAACGGAACGAAGCAAAAGCAGTTCGATTTGAAGAACGTTTTGATTTGCACTTAATAACATTAATAAGAATCAAAAATCAATCAGATTTTCAAAGGACTCACTCGCTAAAAAAACCCAAACGTTAAAACTCAATTATGAGAGTCACTATCTAAATAACAATATGACCGGATTGCTGATGACTGGTACGAAACACAAGCAGTTCTATTTGAAGAACGCGCGCTCAGTTTATGGCCAAGGCCACGAGAGGATACTCTGGAAGTTTTGTCGGGCTTCCATCGTTCGAGTGGCTGGCCGAGTGGGTCGGGTACCTAGGTGCTACGCTACTGACGGGGGTTCGATTCCGGTCGGGAGCACTTCCGGGATTGAAGTTGGCCGCACACCACACCGGAAGTTTTTTCACCATCCTAACTTCGCAAAAATCATTCTGGAATCGAACCCTATCTTTAGTGTTGGCGGGTACAAAGACCTGCCGCCAGCTCTCGAACCCTCTTGGCGGGGAGGTCCCTTTATTCATTTCTTATCAATTTCACGAGTAATTTTTTAGCTGTCAAAAAATTCTTTGTATTCATGACATTCATGAGAACACTTGAAATTCGCACTGCCGAGTCTGAAATATGATGGAATTTTGTGATAAAAGTTCCTTAGGAAAAAACCGAAAAACATTTTGGAATTACTTTTTTGAAAGACTGAAACGCAAAAGAAAAATCGTATAAATAAAAAAGCAAGGAAAAAGTTGGATGAAAAAATGCCCGAAGTAATGCACTGAGAGTCTGATACTGATAATCTAAGCACTGGAAAACGTGGTGGAAGGCCTCCGGCACTACACTTCTCTAGGTCCTTTGATATCCCCACTGCGTTCTGAAATCATAAACTTGTTTTGAATTTCTAAGGGTAGCTATTTTTCTTGGCATAGCTTTCAATACACCTTTGTAGCTTTCCAGCTTTAACTCGGTAAATATGCAAAAGGTCAATGAAAGCTTTTTGAAATACCCGTGTACTGGATTTTCATTTTTATGACTACATTGACAAGTAGCCTAAAGAGCGTGGATTATTTTCAAAACCGAGTCTAAGAAACCTTCATCAATGGCCGCTACCAAGCTGGACTGCGAAGGGACAAAAATTTCTTGATTTGTAAATTCCTTGTCCTCCATTCTCGGCATTCCGAGTTTCTCACTTGACGCTCCTGTACGACAAGACCTCCTATACATGCATGTAACCGCCTCTCGCATCACGCGCATTTGAAAATCATCCACACCTCCGCACGAAGTCGTTGGTTTTATGAACCATAAAATTCTTAAGATACAAGAAATGAAGTATAGAATAGCTCGCTGTGGCAAATTGAGTGTACTCAATTTTAGGAGGTGCGGTTCGAAGCGCTGAAGATGGACATCACGCTGAACGTGTTACGTTCTATCATTTTATCGTTAACGTAGTTCCGACGGGAAGTAGGTTTTCAGATAATGTAGTGGGCTTCCAGATGACGGGAAATATCGATATGGAAGCTCAAATTATTTTGTGATCCTGAGTCAAAATGAGAAGTTCGTTGGTAAAAGAAAAAAGGCCAATTGTTTATATCTGATATATTATAGACAATAAATTCCTGAGTAGTAAATCGTGATTAGAGATGCTAATATTTCTCATTTCTATCGCAAGATAATTAACTAAAATATTTACATCGATAAATAGCTTAGTTTAACCCTTTCTTTACTCCGTATGAAAGCCTAGATATATTTAAGATTAACGACGCTTATCTGAATAGCGATTAATCGTTAGGTTAATTCATTCGTTCATATAATCTTCGATTATGTTTCGCCTATCGGCTAATCATCATTCAAATAACCTTCGCTATTTACCGTAAACGCATATAAGGACTTTAGATACAGGCTAGGAATCCTCGAAAGGAAGGAGATTATAAGCCAGGCTGCGATTGCTTGATAAATTCAGAGAAAGCACACATGTGGAAGACATAATCAGTATTATGCAAACCCTCTGCTACTTTGGCCGATCCGACAATGAGCATGAAATAAGAGAAATAGATTCGAGGACGTCCTTTAAGAGACTCATTCTTTCCGCGAATGATACACGACAACAATAAGCTAAAGAGGTAACTCGAACGCTTAGTGTTTTCACCCCCTGCCACACGCCCAAAGGCGGCCTTACAGATTAATTAAGTAGATGAAGGTGTGCAGAATGATTAAACACAGTTAAGGAAACAGCCAAAGCAATGCTCCAGTAACCTTAAAAAAAACGCGGAGAAGGGGACATTTTGGTAAAAACTTGGGTGTTGTTCATTATTTGGAAGAAATTCTAAGTGCCATGGTAAAGTTAAAAAAGAAAAGTATTGTCATAGTGCGGTCAGAAAGAAACCAAATGTACACAATGTCTGCATTAAAAATCAGAGAAATTATCAAAATAATATCAACTAAAAGATTACGTTCTGCTTCTGAGATAAACGAGTTTACCTCTTCCTGAATCTCTAAAAGTTTATTTTTTTGATGGATTTCCATTTGATTTCCATTTTTTAAAATATAAATGCATTTCTATGGAATATTCTGTATTATTTATTCCGCATATATGAAATAATTATGGGAACATTTAGTTTTGTTTACAGCTAGATTGTTCAAACGCCTACATAAAAAGAGCTCCAATTATGCATTATCAACTCAATTTTTATTTTATTTTCAATTGTTTTCACCGCATAAAAAGCTCTCGTGATGTTATCCAGAGTGGGGCCGAGAGATGGGGGAAACTGGCGATTGTCTGGGTCACCGAGATATTGGAGGTGCATGACGTTGGACGTTGGCTGAATGTGTGATGAGGCGCGGAATCTTTCTTGGGGAATCTTATACTGTTACGCAGATCTCTCTGGGGGTTATTCATCGTATATATGTATTATACGTGAAGATATTTCTTAAAACTTGTTATTCGATTGTCAACGATAACGATCCATAATTACAATGCTAGATTACACATATCTTACATTATCTTCCTCAATGTGCAATCACTGATCTCGCATAACACCGTTCATTCCACATTCATGCGTTAGCTAATCACACCTGCCTCGCGAGTCTACCACATACTCCTGCATTCCTAAGACACTACTCACAATCCCCTATTGCAATCTCATGGAAATAACAAACTCAATTGTATAAACAGAAATGTTCCCNTGTCGGGTTTCCATCGTTCGAGTGGCTGGCCGAGTGGGTCGGGTACCTAGGTGCTACGCTACTGACGGGGGTTCGATTCCGGTCGGGAGCACTTCCGGGATTGAAGTTGGCCGCACACCACACCGGAAGTTTTTTCACCATCCTAACTTCGCAAAAATCATTCTGGAATCGAACCCTATCTTTAGTGTTGGCGGGTACAAAGACCTGCCGCCAGCTCTCGAACCCTCTTGGCGGGGAGGTCCCTTTATTCATTTCTTATCAATTTCACGAGTAATTTTTTAGCTGTCAAAAAATTCTTTGTATTCATGACATTCATGAGAACACTTGAAATTCGCACTGCCGAGTCTGAAATATGATGGAATTTTGTGATAAAAGTTCCTTAGGAAAAAACCGAAACACATTTTGGAATTACTTTTTTGAAAGACTGAAACGCAAAAGAAAAATCGTATAAATAAAAAAGCAAGGAAAAAGTTGGATGAAAAAATGCCCGAAGTAATGCACTGAGAGTCTGATACTGATAATCTAAGCACTGGAAAACGTGGTGGAAGGCCTCCGGCACTACACTTCTCTAGGTCCTTTGATATCCCCACTGCGTTCTGAAATCATAAACTTGTTTTGAATTTCTAAGGGTAGCTATTTTTCTTGGCATAGCTTTCAATACACCTTTGTAGCTTTCCAGCTTTAACTCGGTAAATATGCAAAAGGTCAATGAAAGCTTTTTGAAATACCCGTGTACTGGATTTTCATTTTTATGACTACATTGACAAGTAGCCTAAAGAGCGTGGATTATTTTCAAAACCGAGTCTAAGAAACCTTCATCAATGGCCGCTACCAAGCTGGACTGCGAAGGGACAAAAATTTCTTGATTTGTAAATTCCTTGTCCTCCATTCTCGGCATTCCGAGTTTCTCACTTGACGCTCCTGTACGACAAGACCTCCTATACATGCATGTAACCGCCTCTCGCATCACGCGCATTTGAAAATCATCCACACCTCCGCACGAAGTCGTTGGTTTTATGAACCATAAAATTCTTAAGATACAAGAAATGAAGTATAGAATAGCTCGCTGTGGCAAATTGAGTGTACTCAATTTTAGGAGGTGCGGTTCGAAGCGCTGAAGATGGACATCACGCTGAACGTGTTACGTTCTATCATTTTATCGTTAACGTAGTTCCGACGGGAAGTAGGTTTTCAGATAATGTAGTGGGCTTCCAGATGACGGGAAATATCGATATGGAAGCTCAAATTATTTTGTGATCCTGAGTCAAAATGAGAAGTTCGTTGGTAAAAGAAAAAAGGCCAATTGTTTATATCTGATATATTATAGACAATAAATTCCTGAGTAGTAAATCGTGATTAGAGATGCTAATATTTCTCATTTCTATCGCAAGATAATTAACTAAAATATTTACATCGATAAATAGCTTAGTTTAACCCTTTCTTTACTCCGTATGAAAGCCTAGATATATTTAAGATTAACGACGCTTATCTGAATAGCGATTAATCGTTAGGTTAATTCATTCGTTCATATAATCTTCGATTATGTTTCGCCTATCGGCTAATCATCATTCAAATAACCTTCGCTATTTACCGTAAACGCATATAAGGACTTTAGATACAGGCTAGGAATCCTTGAAAGGAAGGAGATTATAAGCCAGGCTGCGATTGCTTGATAAATTCAGAGAAAGTACATTTGTGGAAGACATAATCAGTATTATGCAAACCCTCTGCTACTTTGGCCGATCCGACAATGAGCATGAAATAAGAGAAATAGATTCGAGGACAAGTCGTTTTAGGGACTCATTTTTTCCGCGAACGATACGCGATAACAATAAATTAAAGAGGTAATTATACTCTTGGTGTTTATGCCCCCTGCCACACTCCGAAATGCGGCTTGCAGGGCTTTTAAGACACCTTTGTAGCTTTCCAGCTTTAACTCGGTAAATATGCAAAAGGTCAATGAAAGCTTTTTGAAATACCCGTGTACTGGATTTTCATTTTTATGACTACATTGACAAGTAGCCTAAAGAGCGTGGATTATTTTCAAAACCGAGTCTAAGAAACCGTCATCAATGGCCGCTACCAATCTGGACTGCGAAGGGACAAACATTTCTTGATTTGTAAATTCCTTGTCCTCCATTCTCGGCATTCCGAGTTTCTCACTTGACGCTCCTGTGCGACAAGACCTCCTATACATGCATGTAACCGCCTCTCGCATCACGCGCAATTGAAAATCATCCACACCTCCGCACGAAGTCGTTGGTTTTATGAACCATTAAATTCTTAAGATACAATTCTTAAGATACTTCGCTATTTACCGTAAACGCATATAAGGACTTTAGATACAGGCTAGGAATCCTCGAAAGGAAGGAGATTATAAGCCAGGCTGCGATTGCTTGATAAATTCAGAGAAAGCACACATGTGGAAGACATAATCAGTATTATGCAAACCCTCTGCTACTTTGGCCGATCCGACAATGAGCATGAAATAAGAGAAATAGATTCGAGGACGTCCTTTAAGAGACTCATTCTTTCCGCGAATGATACACGACAACAATAAGCTAAAGAGGTAACTCGAACGCTTAGTGTTTTCACCCCCTGCCACACGCTCAAAGGCGGCCTTACAGATTAATTAAGTAGATGAAGGTGTGCAGAATGATTAAACACAGTTAAGGAAACAGCCAAAGCAATGCTCCAGTAACCTTAAAAAAAACGCGGAGAAGGGGACATTTTGGTAAAAACTTGGGTGTTGTTCATTATTTGGAAGAAATTCTAAGTGCCATGGTAAAGTTAAAAAAGAAAAGTATTGTCATAGTGCGGTCAGAAAGAAACCAAATGTACACAATGTCTGCATTAAAAATCAGAGAAATTATCAAAATAATATCAACTAAAAGATTACGTTCTGCTTCTGAGATAAACGAGTTTACCTCTTCCTGAATCTCTAAAAGTTTATTTTTTTGATGGATTTCCATTTGATTTCCATTTTTTAAAATATAAATGCATTTCTATGGAATATTCTGTATTATTTATTCCGCATATATGAAATAATTATGGGAACATTTAGTTTTGTTTACAGCTAGATTGTTCAAACGCCTACATAAAAAGAGCTCCAATTATGCATTATCAACTCAATTTTTATTTTATTTTCAATTGTTTTCACCGCATAAAAAGCTCTCGTGATGTTATCCAGAGTGGGGCCGAGAGATGGGGGAAACTGGCGATTGTCTGGGTCACCGAGATATTGGAGGTGCATGACGTTGGACGTTGGCTGAATGTGTGATGAGGCGCGGAATCTTTCTTGGGCAATCTTATACTGTTACGCAGATCTCTCTGGGGGTTATTCATCGTATATATGTATTATACGTGAAGATTTTTCTTAAAACTTGTTATTCGATTGTCAACGATAACGATCCATAATTACAATGCTAGATTACACATATCTTACATTATCTTCCTCAATGTGCAATCACTGATCTCGCATAACACCGTTCATTCCACATTCATGCGTTAGCTAATCACACCTGCCTCGCGAGTCTACCACATACTCCTGCATTCCTAAGACACTACTCACAATCCCCTATTGCAATCTCATGGAAATAACAAACTCAATTGTATAAACAGAAATGTTCCCTGCTTTACCCTTTCCTTACCTGAAAATTTTGAGATTTCCTTGAGTTTTAATAGCAAATAAACGAACCTCATCGACATATATTCGAGCATAATAATGTATGTTTTTCCTTTTTTATTGGTTTCGAAGCACAAAAGAGTGTGTGAAATATACCTCGCGTGTATAAGTGTATTGTCATATGATGTGATGCGCCGCGTTCGTAAATATTTCTTGGTGTAATTTCACGATCTAGAATTAAATAATTCCCTGCGAATTAACTCCTATCGTAAACATAAATCGGAAGTTAAGCTAATCTAAACTGAAAGGAGCGACTCGATCTTTTGCCATTGAAACATCCTAGGGAAATCTCAATTGCTTTATTCCAAATTAGTATCGCCTAGCCTTTTATCACTATCGCCTACAACTCCGAGGTCGGAAAAGAAATAAACCTAGCATGTAATCAGTAGATGAAACTTCCTCCATCGCTCTCATTTACATTTACATTTACATTTACATTTACATTTACATAAATACCCCGCGAACCGCCGTAAGGCGTATGGCAGGGGGTGTTAAAACACCAACATCCCTAAATAGCTACCCTATTTATATGTCTAATGCTATCTGGAAAAAGAGACCAGTAATAACTATCCGTTCTCGCTATAATCTCTCGAAATTTTTTAGACGTCTGGTCTCGGAAATCGCGTTCGCTAATCGCCGGTATAACTATGTCTCGTATTTCCTCAAGTAAATCGCTACTCAGAAATTTCTCGAACAATTTGTGCCTGGACTCGAGTCT
>KZ308531.1:364623-414056 GCA_000376725.2 Ladona fulva | reverse complement strand
ATTTATTAATTTATTTGTTAATTTATTTATTAATTTATTTGTTTTCCGGTGCTATCAGAAACATTCATTTATCGGATAGTTACAGTGGAGGAGTGAACAGTAACAATAGACGATTGCATACGACCATTTCCTAACCAGAAAAATCCGAGTAGTCGGGACTCGAACCCAGGACCTTCTGGTTGAAGCGCTAAACACTCCGCCATCGTGGCAGGTTGAAATTCCCTAATGAATTCTGAAACAAAATACATTATAGTCCAAGCGGAGAATGTTGGTTTTTACTTACGTCATACAAGAGAAAGACTGCAGACCCGCTTATTCGTGGATAATCATAGGACCATACTGAGTCACACCGGACAACACTTTGAAAAGGTATAATTTACGGAATGGCAGAAGAAAATCGAGTACTTAATGACCTTCAAATGGATCCGCTAACTGCAAATGGCTCCGCACTATAGAAGTCTTGAATGTTCATCACACATGCGGACGAATGAATACCCCTTAAAATTAGCGAACCTTATCGGACTCTCACATCCAGATGGATCCCTCCAATTTCTCTGCTTACTTGGAAGGAACGTTCTTGTTTCTTAAAGTATACGCCCATTAGCAACGGGAAAATATTAAATCGCGTCCCATTACGTCGGGAAATAGGCAAGTCTTCATCCGCGAAACATGAGGCTGACATCTCCGTCGCACGCCCAAGGCGGTATTGCAATTCGAACGCGAAAAGACGTCTTAAGTGCTATTGGAGGAAAATGACCGTCTTCCGGCGGAAATGATGCGCCGGGTCGATAAAAGCGCCAACCAATCATTCGAGAGTGCACAGGGTTCCATCCCGTCGGAGGATCCAGTAGTTGCCTCCAAGATTAGACATTCGGATGAAAAAATCACGTTTATTTGCTGTCGCCTGCCCCGAGAGACTTCGTCGAACACATCTCCAACCAATGCGAGCGGGACGGTGCAGGTCGATATGCCATTCCGTTCGATCCGAGGGAATAATAGTGCTTTGCAGCCTCCAGTTGTCTTGAGACGGAGCTAAGGAGATGCAGGCCCTGCATTTTAGTGCATCCCTTGGAAAAGAGAACCACAACCTTTTTTCTTTCGCAGCAAAGTCGAGTAATAGTCAATGGGTTGTGAACCTTTTTCAACTGGGCCGCATGTACTATATGAAATCATCAAGGCATCCTTGAGTGCCTTATTGTGTACATTCAACCAGTTCAGTATCAATATTGTGAGAGGGAACACAAATTTAATCGCTGAGCAAAACTAATTAGTGTAATTTCAATTTAATTTTTACTTTACGTAAAAGAGACTAAATAAGAGTACTTACAACACGTGATTTTTTTTATAGGGAGGAGGGGAAGACCGTATTTAGCATACAAAAATCCTGCAGGTTTATCCAAATTCTGCGGCAGATTGTACCGTATTTTTGTTATTTTCAGATCGTCTTAACATATTTTACAAATAGAAAAGAAAGCGCGACGTGAATTTATTAGGATATACGTTATCGTATAGTAATTGAATAATCTAAAAAGATTACTACCGAAATCACCTACTGAAATTTTAGCACGCAAAATTTGATAAAAGAAAATTAACTGGGAAATATAATAATAATAATAATAATCATGTCTTTATTTAGGCGAAGTTTAGTTTGATGAGACCACTCCACTACACTACAACTAACCTTGCAAAGACGAACCACCATGCCCTAACCAGGACTCGAACCCGGGACCTCGGGGTTGCTAGGCTAGCGCGCTAACCAATACGCCACCGAGGCCGGAAAGTATGGTATATGGTACGATAAGCCAAGAGTTTTCCTGTGGCACATCATATTTAGCTACAGGTAACACCGATGGGAAACTCATATTCCATTTCTTGTAAGTACGATTCTCTCGATCAACGAATAAACTCGATCAACGACGAGACTATAAGAACGAATATGGACTCTGTTGGATAGAGAGAATAGAACTGCTTTCACACCACAGTGCTCCTTCCAATTGATTATCGATCAGTGTATTATTTATTCCGCATATATGAAATAATTATGGGAACATTTAGTTTTGTTTACAGCTAGATTGTTCAAACGCCTACATAAAAAGAGCTCCAATTATGCATTATCAACTCAATTTTTATTTTATTTTCAATTGTTTTCACCGCATAAAAAGCTCTCGTGATGTTATCCAGAGTGGGGCCGAGAGATGGGGGAAACTGGCGATTGTCTGGGTCACCGAGATATTGGAGGTGCATGACGTTGGACGTTGGCTGAATGTGTGATGAGGCGCGGAATCTTTCTTGGGCAATCTTATACTGTTACGCAGATCTCTCTGGGGGTTATTCATCGTATATATGTATTATACGTGAAGATTTTTCTTAAAACTTGTTATTCGATTGTCAACGATAACGATCCATAATTACAATGCTAGATTACACATATCTTACATTATCTTCCTCAATGTGCAATCACTGATCTCGCATAACACCGTTCATTCCACATTCATGCGTTAGCTAATCACACCTGCCTCGCGAGTCTACCACATACTCCTGCATTCCTAAGACACTACTCACAATCCCCTATTGCAATCTCATGGAAATAACAAACTCAATTGTATAAACAGAAATGTTCCCTGCTTTACCCTTTCCTTACCTGAAAATTTTGAGATTTCCTTGAGTTTTAATAGCAAATAAACGAACCTCATCGATATATATTTGAGCATAATAATGTATGTTTTTCCTTTTTTATTGGTTTCGAAGCACAAAAGAGTGTGTGAAATATACCTCGCGTGTATAGGTGTATTGTCATATGATGTGATGCGCCGCGTTCGTAAATATTTCTTGGTGTAATTTCACGATCTAGAATTAAATAATTCCCTGCGAATTAACTCCTATCGTAAACATAAATCGGAAGTTAAGCTAATCTAAACTGAAAGGAGCGACTCGATCTTTTGCCATTGAAACATCCTAGGGAAATCTCAATTGCTTTATTCCAAATTAGTATCGCCTAGCCTTTTATCACTATCGCCTACAACTCCGAGGTCGGGAAAGAAATAAACCTAGCATGTAATCAGTAGATGAAACTTCCTCCATCGCTCTCATTGTAAGCTGTGGGCATTTAATTATCTCCCAACTGCTTCTAAGATATATATACGCTAAGAAATAAAAAAATAATAGAAACATTTGACATCATTTACAATTTTTTTGATTGCTGGGCTGCCTAATAGAATGGACCTGGAAGATAGCATGAAATCATTTGAAGATATTCAAAATGGTAACATTAATCAACTAAAGGGTTCATGTGGCAGAAGGCCAAAAATTGCTATTACACAATTAGAATACGGTTTTACTGAAATCTATAGGTGTATTTCGTATTTTAAAAACCTTGCGGAAGATAATGATGAATTACGCTGGATGTTAAACATAATTCAATATATTAATTTGAAAATTATCCCAATTTCCATTGAATATTAGAAATTAATATTTAAAAAATTTAATTGAGCGACCTAATTATTTCTTAAGTAAGAACGAAAAGCTATCTATAAAAGACGACAATCAGACCAAAATACATCGTGCATTCTCTGAAACATATTTAAAAGAGATATACTATAATTTGAGAGAGAGAAACATCATTTCTAAGCATTGTATCTTTATAAACACAGCGGATACTACATACATAAGCAGTTCGAATAGGTGAAAAGTAAGTACTACTCCGTAAAGCAAATATGATTAATGTATATTGTTTTTACTGACACTTAAGATTTAATACAAAAAAAGTCCAACGATAAACGGTACGAAACACAAGCAAATTCATTTGAATAAGGCGGCAATTGAATTTGAATAAGGCGCACTCAGTTTACGGTCAAGGCAACGCGAGGATACTGTGGAAGTTTTGTCGGGTTTCCATCGTTCGAGTGGCTGGCCGAGTGGGTCGGGTACCTAGGTGCTACGCTACTGACGGGGGTTCGATTCCGGTCGGGAGCACTTCCGGGATTGAAGTTGGCCGCACACCACACCGGAAGTTTTTTCACCATCCTAACTTCGCAAAAATCATTCTGGAATCGAACCCTATCTTTAGTGTTGGCGGGTACAAAGACCTGCCGCCAGCTCTCGAACCCTCTTGGCGGGGAGGCCCCTTTATTCATTTCTTATCAATTTCACGAGTAATTTTTTAGCTGTCAAAAAATTCTTTGTATTCATGACATTCATGAGAACACTTGAAATTCGCACTGCCGAGTCTGAAATATGATGGAATTTTGTGATAAAAGTTCCTTAGGAAAAAACCGAAACACATTTTGGAATTACTTTTTTGAAAGACTGAAACGCAAAAGAAAAATCGTATAAATAAAAAAGCAAGGAAAAAGTTGGATGAAAAAATGCCCGAAGTAATGCACTGAGAGTCTGATACTGATAATCTAAGCACTGGAAAACGTGGTGGAAGGCCTCCGGCACTACACTTCTCTAGGTCCTTTGATATCCCCACTGCGTTCTGAAATCATAAACTTGTTTTGAATTTCTAAGGGTAGCTATTTTTCTTGGCATAGCTTTCAATACACCTTTGTAGCTTTCCAGCTTTAACTCGGTAAATATGCAAAAGGTCAATGAAAGCTTTTTGAAATACCCGTGTACAGGATTTTCATTTTTATGACTACATTGACAAGTAGCCTAAAGAGCGTGGATTATTTTCAAAACCGAGTCTAAGAAACCGTCATCAATGGCCGCTACCAATCTGGACTGCGAAGGGACAAACATTTCTTGATTTGTAAATTCCTTGTCCTCCATTCTCGGCATTCCGAGTTTCTCACTTGACGCTCCTGTGCGACAAGACCTCCTATACATGCATGTAACCGCCTCTCGCATCACGCGCAATTGAAAATCATCCACACCTCCGCACGAAGTCGTTGGTTTTATGAACCATTAAATTCTTAAGATACAATTCTTAAGATACTTCGCTATTTACCGTAAACGCATATAAGGACTTTAGATACAGGCTAGGAATCCTCGAAAGGAAGGAGATTATAAGCCAGGCTGCGATTGCTTGATAAATTCAGAGAAAGCACACATGTGGAAGACATAATCAGTATTATGCAAACCCTCTGCTACTTTGGCCGATCCGACAATGAGCATGAAATAAGAGAAATAGATTCGAGGACGTCCTTTAAGAGACTCATTCTTTCCGCGAATGATACACGACAACAATAAGCTAAAGAGGTAACTCGAACGCTTAGTGTTTTCACCCCCTGCCACACGCTCAAAGGCGGCCTTACAGATTAATTAAGTAGATGAAGGTGTGCAGAATGATTAAACACAGTTAAGGAAACAGCCAAAGCAATGCTCCAGTAACCTTAAAAAAAACGCGGAGAAAGGGACATTTTGGTAAAAACTTGGGTGTTGTTCATTATTTGGAAGAAATTCTAAGTGCCATGGTAAAGTTAAAAAAGAAAAGTATTGTCATAGTGCGGTCAGAAAGAAACCAAATGTACACAATGTCTGCATTAAAAATCAGAGAAATTATCAAAATAATATCAACTAAAAGATTACGTTCTGCTTCTGAGATAAACGAGTTTACCTCTTCCTGAATCTCTAAAAGTTTATTTTTTTGATGGATTTCCATTTGATTTCCATTTTTTAAAATATAAATGCATTTCTATGGAATATTCTGTATTATTTATTCCGCATATATGAAATAATTATGGGAACATTTAGTTTTGTTTACAGCTAGATTGTTCAAACGCCTACATAAAAAGAGCTCCAATTATGCATTATCAACTCAATTTTTATTTTATTTTCAATTGTTTTCACCGCATAAAAAGCTCTCGTGATGTTATCCAGAGTGGGGCCGAGAGATGGGGGAAACTGGCGATTGTCTGGGTCACCGAGATATTGGAGGTGCATGACGTTGGACGTTGGCTGAATGTGTGATGAGGCGCGGAATCTTTCTTGGGCAATCTTATACTGTTACGCAGATCTCTCTGGGGGTTATTCATCGTATATATGTATTATACGTGAAGATTTTTCTTAAAACTTGTTATTCGATTGTCAACGATAACGATCCATAATTACAATGCTAGATTACACATATCTTACATTATCTTCCTCAATGTGCAATCACTGATCTCGCATAACACCGTTCATTCCACATTCATGCGTTAGCTAATCACACCTGCCTCGCGAGTCTACCACATACTCCTGCATTCCTAAGACACTACTCACAATCCCCTATTGCAATCTCATGGAAATAACAAACTCAATTGTATAAACAGAAATGTTCCCTGCTTTACCCTTTCCTTACCTGAAAATTTTGAGATTTCCTTGAGTTTTAATAGCAAATAAACGAACCTCATCGACATATATTCGAGCATAATAATGTATGTTTTTCCTTTTTTATTGGTTTCGAAGCACAAAAGAGTGTGTGAAATATACCTCGCGTGTATAGGTGTATTGTCATATGATGTGATGCGCCGCGTTAGTAAATATTTCTTGGTGTAATTTCACGATCTAGAATTAAATAATTCCCTGCGAATTAACTCCTATCGTAAACATAAATCGGAAGTTAAGCTAATCTAAACTGAAAGGAGCGACTCGATCTTTTGCCATTGAAACATCCTAGGGAAATCTCAATTGCTTTATTCCAAATTAGTATCGCCTAGCCTTTTATCACTATCGCCTACAACTCCGAGGTCGGAAAAGAAATAAACCTAGCATGTAATCAGTAGATGAAACTTCCTCCATCGCTCTCATTGTAAGCTGTGGGCATTTAATTATCTCCCAACCGCTTCTAAGATATATATATACGCTAAGAAATAAAAAAATAATAGAAACATTTGACATCATTTACAATTTTTTTGATTGCTGGGCTGCCTAATAGAATGGACCTGGAAGATAGCATGAAATCATTTGAAGATATTCAAAATGGTAACATTAATCAACTAAAGGGTTCATGTGGCAGAAGGCCAAAAATTGCTATTACACAATTAGAATACGGTTTTACTGAAATCTATAGGTGTATTTCGTATTTTAAAAACCTTGCGGAAGATAATGATGAATTACGCTGGATGTTAAACATAATTCAATATATTAATTTGAAAATTATCCCAATTTCCATTGAATATTAGAAATTAATATTTAAAAAATTTAATTGAGCGACCTAATTATTTCTTAAGTAAGAACGAAAAGCTATCTATAAAAGACGACAATCAGACCAAAATACATCGTGCATTCTCTGAAACATATTTAAAAGAGATATACTATAATTTGAGAGACAGAAACATCATTTCTAAGCATTATATCTTTATAAACACACCGGATACTACATACATAACCAGTTGGATTAGTCGAAAAGTCTGTAATCTTTCGTAAAGCAAATGTGATTAATCTATATTGATCTTATTTACACCTAACATTCAATAGAAAAATATCCAACGAAGGCCGATGAACGGAACGAAGCAAAAGCAGTTCGATTTGAAGAACGTTTTGATTTGCACTTAATAACATTAATAAGAATCAAAAATCAATCAGATTTTCAAAGGACTCACTCGCTAAAAAAACCCAAACGTTAAAACTCAATTATGAGAGTCACTATCTAAATAACAATATGACCGGATTGCTGATGACTGGTACGAAACACAAGCAGTTCTATTTGAAGAACGCGCGCTCAGTTTATGGCCAAGGCCACGAGAGGATACTCTGGAAGTTTTGTCGGGCTTCCATCGTTCGAGTGGCTGGCCGAGTGGGTCGGGTACCTAGGTGCTACGCTACTGACGGGGGTTCGATTCCGGTCGGGAGCACTTCCGGGATTGAAGTTGGCCGCACACCACACCGGAAGTTTTTTCACCATCCTAACTTCGCAAAAATCATTCTGGAATCGAACCCTATCTTTAGTGTTGGCGGGTACAAAGACCTGCCGCCAGCTCTCGAACCCTCTTGGCGGGGAGGCCCCTTTATTCATTTCTTATCAATTTCACGAGTAATTTTTTAGCTGTCAAAAAATCTTTGTTTCATGAATTCTATGAGAGCCCTCCAAATTCGCACTGCCGAGTTTAAAATATGGTTAAATTAAATTATAACTGATTACATTTTTTTTTGAGAAAATATTGCAAAACTTTCATGAAAAATATTAGAAACGCATATCCATAGGCGGAGAAAGTAAGTGAAAATTCATGAAAACAATAAAAGGAGGCATCTCATGGGAAAATGTGGTGATGCCCAAATTGGTATTAATTTAGCTGTGGATTAATTCCTTTGGTTTAATTATTGAGAGCTCCTACAAATTTTCATCTTACGCTTATTGAATGTTAGACGCCTTATTAATAGTGTAAACGCGGAATAATTTCTACGAGAAGTTGGACGAAGAAAAAAGAAGTTATTGAAAACTAATTTCTTCGGGCTGAAAAAGTAATAATAATTTACTGAGAGAATTATGAATATAGTAAGACTAAACGTTATAGTATAAAAAATGGTGCTTATGAAATCTTAATCACGAATTTTTCAACAAATATATATAAATATTGAAGTTCGTAAATGTCCGTGAAGGTGGAGAGAAAACGTATGGAAAAAAGAACGCGGAACATCTTAAGAGAACGACCAGAGAAATAAAAGAGAACATTTATTAAATAGCCAGATGATCGCAATATTTTAGAATCAAGGATTATAAAAAAGTGTACACATGTTAGGGAAGGATAAATCAAATAATCATTGAAAAATTTTTAGTATAAAATAGCAAAACTATAGCGCAAAATATTTTAAACTCGGCAGTGCATTATGTAAACATTTAACTCTAAATCTAGAGTTCATGGTTAATGGTAACTGCTTTTAATTAATCCTAAAATACTACTGAATGAGAATGCCATAGAAAATTAAATTGGATGTAAACACCACGTTACGTTTGGTTACTAAATTCGTGGAATCCATTAAAACAATTTGCGCTGGCAAGCTATAAATACATTTTAATGTGGAAATATTGAGAAAGGAATGCATGATATCGTAATTCGATTTAAACGATTTTAAATCCAAAGAGATAAAAGGGAGATGAAGTCAATGAGTCGAAAGCTGTCATGGATTCGTTGAATATCAGGGAACGGAGGTCAATTGGAAAGTATGTGAGGAATTGAGAAAATGAAGGAATTTTCCAATACTGGCGAAATTTGTCCGTTGTTTCCATATCACCTACAAAAATTACATTTCGATATTCTGAGGTGAAAGAATGCGTTAGTCTTTAAATAATTTACTTTAATCTGTAGAATTATCCTGCCGTAGCTTGAACCCTTAATTGGACCATGTGGTTTGTATGTGAGAACGTTTTAAAGATCTGCGCCTTTTACGGACGGTTTAAGTACATACATACCTGACATTTACAATTAACGTATATTTTCTTACTTAAACAGACCCTATATACAGACTGAAAGAGTTTGTCATATGAAAGGGGACAATAGGTACACGTTATTTTAGTGACTTAATGTGATAAATTAGTGCCAAGGTGAACGGCAGGACAAAGTGTTTATTTACGTGGCATTGCTAAGGACATAAGATAAATGTTGTGTAGTTCCTATATAATTAATAGGAAACTCACGATGTAACATAATAAATACTTAAATTATACTTTAATGGATAAGTATATGAATATCAGTAGATTGAATGAGTTTTTAGGCGATATACATTGTTCGTGATTAATAACGATCGGAATTTTCTAATTAGATTACTAATTGGTGCAGAATGTAACTCAAAAATCCATTTTAACTACAAAAATAAGACCTCAAAATTTACTCGTTCGAACAAAATACTATTTCATTATTCGCTGGCAAACTTAAATACATAGAGATAGTCTTTAATCAGATTGAAGTTACAGATATGAGTTTACTATGATGGATGGATATAGAATATCTATAATGTTTTCACCGATGACTGCGAAATCTATTCTTCGAGATCCAAAACTCGTTTAAGAAAGTCTTCAAATCCAAGTAGTTTTGAATACGTGCAATAACCGATGCAATTTATAATTTTGTCTAGAAAACTCTATAATTCGTACTTTCTGTAAGTCATGCAACTGCTGAAAAACGCAAAATAGATTAAGGTAAAAGAAAAAGAAATAAGAAAAGCACTTACATCATGAAACTGCAACTGAAATCATGAATCCGACGTTGTCTTTGGTGCCGGAAGGACTCTTAGTGGAGAATGAAGTATTCGATTGAGTATTCGACAATCCTGAGAATAAAGAAGTACTGATATTACTTAAGGGCGATAAAAGATTCATCTGGAAATAAACACGAATTATCATTTGAATTTTACCCATGAATTGAACCCTGTTATACCCCTCAAATAATGCATTCTTACATGACCATTTGGTGAGATGAACAAGCACAGAAATACATTGGAAATGAAACTTTCCGTAGAAATGTTCTGTCTTCTACAATCAATAAACGAAAAGCATGTAGATAATATTAATAAAATATTCAATATATTTCATCAAGTTGTGCTATTTATGATAAAAGTAATCGAATTTTATAGATTGTCAGAAATTACTTTTTGAACGGGAGATACGTGCAACATTATAGATTGAATGTTTTATATACTTTTCATTTCATTATTAGCTCGTTGAAAAATACGCTTCAGGAAAGTCCCAATATACAGAGCAGTACAGAAGAGAACGATGAGAGCTTTGAAATTCTACTCCTGCTTGACTTAGCCTAATGGTGGTTGACTAAACTTCACCCATGGTCATTTTGTATTTTTTCCCCGGTAACTCATTTACGAACTTACCTGTCCGCAGCGGAAAGTGTTGGGTACTCGATAATCAAAATCATGTTAGCATTCTATCGACGATTATGTCTCATTTTTTCATTTCTACAACAGTATAATATTGTAGAGTAAAAATTAAGGAGACATTTGCTCTAATTATGAAACATTTTGCTCTAAAAGCTCTCTAGACCATGGACGGTTTTTTCTTTAATCTTCCATTTCTTTGCAGCTATGAGTACCTATGATTTAGACACAGATAACGCGTTACGCACATTTAATCATAAAAACATCTACAGGCTCAACTAAATGAGCGCTTGATAATTCAAAACATTTTCGCTATAAACATTTTATTTCCCGCCCTCACAAAAATGTTCGCCAAGCTTATGAAGTTTATCGGACTTAAAATTTAGAAAACCTTAGAAATTATGCCATTTAAGAAACAGAAACGCTTATACTAAAATATTTCCACATTTTCAATTACTAACAGAATTGAATCCACCCTACTAGTTTAATTTTTACTGCTACTTCCAACTAGGAATTGCGAAGGTATAGTCCCAATAGATTGGAAGTCAGCGAATGTTACGCCTGTTTATAAAAGTGGATTAAGGGAGAAATTATAGGCCTATCTCATTAACTTCGCTCTCCGGAAAAGTTATGTCGTCACAAATAAAGCACGTCATTGTTAGCTAACTTATGAAGTTCTTAGAGAGCAATCGTTTCCTCAGTAAGAACCAACACGGATTTAGAAAGAACCGATCATGCGAAACTCAACTAGCTCTATTCGTCCACGACATCTTAAAGTATGCCGAGAGTAAAAAGCAAGTGGACGATATTTTCCTTGACTTCAAGAAAGCTTTCGACAGGGTCCCCCACTACAAATTAATTTAGGAACTAAAATTAGCAGGTATCAACAAGGAAATAATTGAATGGATTACTTGATGGCGCTAGTTCGGATAAAGTCAGAGTTACTTCAGGCGTAACTCAAGGCAGCGTAATCGGGCCTCTACTCTTCCTCATTTATATCAATGACCTAAGCGATAAGATCGATAGCAATGTGAGGATATTTGCGGATGATTCGGTAATATATAGAGAAATATCAAGTGACGAAGATAGTGCTTCACTCTCAAACAACTTAGCTCATATACACATGTAGATAAATACTCTTTAGTACATTTCTTCGAAAGGAAACAATTGCGTCAGTACCACCCGTACAAAATTAGTGGAACGAATTTAAATGTTGTCGACTCAGTGGAATATCTTGGAATCACCATTACTAATAATTTAAACTGGAGTACACATATTCGAAAAATATGCGGTAAAGCAACTAAAAAGCTTGGTTTTATAAAGCCTGTTGTAGGTAGATGCGATGAAAAAGTTTGAGAACGACGCTATTTCACGTTAGTTAAGCCCCATCGGGAAGATATGGGACCCAGCGGATGAAACGAACGCTCGCGAACTCGAGGAAGTGCAGCGTAAGGCGATACGTTTTGTTAAAAAGTGCTACGATAGAGAAGCAAGCGTAACGCAAATGCTCTCAGACGCTGGTTGGGAATCCTTGAAAGAAAGGAGATTAGAAGCTAGGCTGCGATTGTTTTATAAATTCAGAGGAAGTACATTTTCGGAAGACTTAATTGGTATTATGCGACCCCCCTGCTACTTCGGCCGATCCGACAGTGAGCGTAAAATAAGAGAAATATATGCGAGGACAAGTCGTTTTAGGGACTCATTTTTTCCGCGAACGATACGCGATAACAATAAATTAAAGAGGTAATTATACTCTTGGTGTTTATGCTCCCTGCCACACTCCGAAATGCGGCTTGCAGGGTATTTATGTAGATGAAGAATATGATTAAATTATCTAAAATGATGGACCCTTTTTGGAGAAGACCAACATTCATTATTTATTCTATTATCGCGTGGCGTTGCATTTGGTTGGTAGTCCCGACTTTTTAGTCAAATGGCATTTGACGGAATGCCGCGTTTTTATGCGAACACTTTTAATACTTACGTTCCACTGCCGCCGTATCGGCTGGCATACAGTTGAATTCAGCTTCATGTTGACGAGGAGAGAATCTAGGGCGGTTCTGTAAATAGGAACGAAATAGAATATATTTGAGAATGTATATGAAAAATAACGCGTGGCTGAAACCTTGAAGGCTACGTTTTTTGTAGTTTAAGTAAAATATGAAAACAATAATACGTGCTAATGGGATTGGGCATCATATAAATTTGAGCATCAAAGATAAAAACATGACTTTGCTTAATGTTGCTTAAATTTGTTCATTTGATAGTAATGATTAATCAAGTCACTATCAATTGCAGTTCAATATCAATCAGATGAACCGGAAAATACTTTTTGCTTTATGTAAATGCTAAGTTATTCAATTTTTTTTTCAATCCTTACCGCATAGTTTCCAACACATTTTTCCACACACTCCTAACCGACCGGCTGCCGTACGAGAACTAAGGCTAGTTCCATAAACGGTACGCAAGAGGTCTCTGTGCGGGCAGAATTTGACTGAAGGTCGCAGAAAGGTCTCGAGGGGATTGCTTACCATTTTCGGTAAAATGCAGAATTTATCCTCTCTAGCCATTGCTGTCTTACAATTCTCGGGTCAAGTTGTTCGGGCAGTTGTATGGCATCCTTTTAAAAAAACATCCTAATATTTTAGATACCTTCTCGTCTGTGTGCGTAGGGGAGACATCACTCCATTTCCCGAAAGATGAACAAGATCCTCCTTCATTCACAGTCCCCTCTCGTAACCCTTGGAACGGAGGAATATACGAGTAATTGTTCAGTCGATAAGGCCGCTAAAAGTGATCGTGTCGATAAGTAATGGAATGCGTGACTAACTGAAGACTACACCTGTTCAGGGGAAACCCAACACATCCACCGCATCCTTCCGATTCCGACGCCTCCCCTCTCCAACCCACAACCTAATTCTGCTATTTCACACGGCTATTAAAAAAAGTACTCCCTTCCGAGAGCTTCTCCAAATTCCCGTAATTTCTGAACAGCTTCCTACCAACGACGGGTGCAGCAGCGAGCCTGTGCTTTAGCGGCCAACTCGTTACCCGATTGCAAAATATAGAAAAGAACTATGGACTTTGGATGGGGGCGTGAAAATTAAAATAGTGGGACATATTACTTAATTAACTAATCTGTGATATTACTTGGCAATCTAAAATGGGTAAAGATGACTTTGCGCAAGCTCAGAATAGAGAGAATTGGAAGAAGGCCTACATCCTAATTCGGATTTGTCTATGTATGTATCAATACATGAAATTACAAATTATCCACCTTTTATTTCGTTTATTTCTTTGTATTTTGATCATATTTTGTTTCCTGTTGCCAATTTGGTTATAAAATGTACTCGTATCTACTCCATTTAAAAATGTTTTAACCTCAGATATCGCAAAATTTATTTGCTCGCGCATCATCTTTGTATCCTTCTTTTAGGGGTTTCTGTAGATGGACCATTAATAAAGTTACCTTACTCCATTGAAGAAAATGTAACGAGGATTAGAATGTATTCAGATTGGTATGGAATCCACTAGTTACTAAATCGAATTAAAATCCTTGTCCCGATTCAAAATCAAATTCAATCGTAAAGCTTTGGAAACACTTGAAAAATCATACATAGAGAAGACGATTCTACGAAGTTATATACATACAAAATAAACAAGAATATTATCCACAATTTCATGGAAGAGAACGTTTTCAATAATCCAGGACCCAAATAATTTCGAGGAATACATTCTAGAAAGATTTCAGCTAAGGTAAATCATTTTTTGGAATCAAAATCGGTAATGATATAACTTGCTATTCTCAGAAAATCCATAATCCCGGAGAATTCAAGCTTACAATTCAAAGAAAATTATATTAACAAGAGAAGCGTTATTGAAAAATATACTGTAACATTTATATATGCAGTTAATAGAAAAAAATCGCTGAAAACATCACATTTATTCTACGATAGTATCCTTTAGGTATTTATGCTAATAAATCTAATTTTCACAATCAGATGTACGCTGTTATTTAATTACTTCCACTCAGTGCGCGTTATATGCAACGTTAGTTGAAGTTTAATCATGAATAAGTTACTTTACAAATCTATAAACCTTGAAAGCAACTGTAAGCAGTTATTGTCCTGTTTTCTACCAGATCCATATATATTAGGCGAAAATTGATTTTTTTTAAAGAAACACGAGAATAAATTACGTTTTTATCCCAATTTAGCCGAAGATTTAAGATCAACAAAGTTAAACTAAATTATTTTATTTTTTCAATAAAAGCCGAAATAAATTCATTTAATATGCTTATGGTATATTTTAAATTTATTTGATAAATTTCCTCCTATTTTAGAAAATAAATTTTCATTACGGTGTGCTTGAGCGTAGAATAAGTAAATACGTAACACAAATGTCAACTACTTTTTCGATGATGGTTGTCCATGTTCCCGCTGCTATTGAAGTGTCTTTCTATGCCAATCGCAAAATTTGATGTTCATTTAATCCATTCAAATGCTTCGCATATGACAAAGGCATCTTCTGCACTCTTTTTTGCAATTGGAATTTGGGTCAGTATTCTCAAGAAGTTTTGCTTTTTTAATTAACTAAAATAGCCACAACCACGGATACAAATAAAATTAAATGAGAAGACAAAGTTTAATTAAAATTCTCAAAGGTACAACAATCGTTCGAATAATAACTGACAAAATGTAAAATTGCGCGAAGAAAATTACCTTAGAGCCAACAGCTATTTGGTGTCGTCCGTGAAACAATGTGAAGGGTTGTTATACTATGCGATTATATGAATTACTTCAGGCGAAACATACTCCAAAGTACTCTTTCTCAAGCCAAGGTATATTAACCAAACAACTCCTTATAGTTGAAATAAAAAGTAGAGACAATTGAAAAGTTATTAAACTTTAAATTAGCTGCAACGAAGATGATAGACCAATATTATTTACGGCGTACAAATTGTGGAATTTCGGTCCTCTTCGCACTTTACAATAGGGGTATCCAATGAATTTCCAGTGGAAGTTTTACCTATTCTTGGAGATTTGATTTGAAAATCGAAAGACAGTCTAAAAGTTTGTATAATACACACAACATGACACATGACTGCCCTAGCAGTACGGAGTTTTACCTATTATTCTTTCCTAAGACTCTTGAGATTCTCCAAATTATAAAAAATAACGAGACTCTCCGACTACATGTGACTCAATTTCCTGCAAAATTTTACGCGTCTACATGTATTTTGTTCATCCAGTGTAATTACCCAAAAAATGAAAGATAAAATCTCATGTCAAAGGAATCCGTCCGAATGAGAACTAAATGTACCCAAAGAAAACCAAATTTACGACGTTAGACACACGCTCGCTCATGTCATACTACGAGAAGGACGAAACAGACGTCATCGGCCAAAACACCGCGGGTCGATTATTTTATCTATCAAACACACAATTTCGTGTGCACTAGGCTTACACAGAAGTAGCACTAAGTTTACAGTGAAGTAGCATTTTAGGAGCCAGGAATGCTTTTTAGTCTCAAAAAAGAGAGCCAAAAGAAACGAACTCACTTTAAAATAAAGGGATAAAGTCCTCTAGTCACCTTAGAACTCTGCCACTCACAACTAGAGTTATAATTCGTGGGAAATTACATCACTAGGATAAATTTGAGTTTCAGCGAGGATGGCGAAATTGTGTGCTGTTTCCGTAGTATGAAATAAAATTAAAGAGATACTAAGCAAATGCAGGAACAAGAATAGCATTTTACATATTTCCACAGATAAATTTTAAAACGATCCGTTTCGGCAAACCACTGACCTAATGATGGCCGATATGTGTTGATACGGGATCCGGAATATTCATTACAGTAGATTCGCGACATATACAGTTTCGCTCCAGAAGTTTTCGCTACACATTTTTCACACCCAAGCGATTTCGTGACAAAATTGTTTCGCTCCAAGGCGTTTTCGCGTCAAAAATTTTAATACTTTTTGCTAACTTAATATTTAAACTGGTGTGTCAAATCCATATGTAAACATTTTCCTATCCCGATACACATAAAACAATTTAGTTAAATATCAGTTAGCATATATAAGATGCTTTAAATTCTAAAAAAGGTACTTTGGAAAATTTTTATTTTTGTTTTCTTCTTAGCATTTACCTTCTACAAAATTCGCTTGGAAGAAGTTATAAGAGCTGTACTTCGCTCATTATCTTAACTGCTTTAATTTATGAATATGTCCTTCGCAAACAATTTCGCCAGCAGGCAAAACTACTTTTCATTTCTGTAACAACGCTACAATAGAGAGTCGCATTGCAACGAAATGAGCAACAATAAAATCGCGAATTTTGAATGCGCGATGGCGTGAAAAATCATACGTTCGAGAATACGTATATAGATAATGTTAGCGGAAATATATGAAGATAAACCTCCTTTAGGGCCAAAGAGCGGCATTTACATTGATTTTAGAGACCTAATTCCGTATTTTAATGGAACAGATTCTATAAACGAGGCAAACAGGAGTGTGGCCAAGTTATGGCAAAGAACCTGGTTCTCAGAACCCGGGGAAAATCATCATCTCGATGTATTAAGTCATCCTTTTCTGGTAGTGGATTGGATGATATTTCGGATAAGAAATATAATGCAAGGAAAGAGAAGAACATGATTGGGAACGATAAGAGAAAGCGGTCGGAGACAGGTTAATATGAGGCAGGACTGACAGAATGCTGGAGGAAATAAACAAAGGAAACAAGGTTTTTTTGTTCTCCCGCATTCTCCCGAAATTGCGTGATACTGACGGTTTGATGGAACCGCTGATAGGAAAAATCTTCTTTTCGGCGAGTGAGAAATTGGTGAGTGAATGCTGCGCAGCGGAAGGATGATGGGTAACAGGAGAACGGAGCGGAAACTTTTCCCTGAAATATTGTACGCCTAAAAATACTCATGCTGTTGATTCTTCATCTAAGTCTTCATTATAAATTTATACATGCGGCATTCTCGTATTGCATACAATATTTCGATCAAAAGATTTTGCCTACTTCGTAGTTGGAAGTTAAATATTTATTTAATTTGGTTATATTATATATCTAGTGCATTTCTGGGTCTTTAATTTTAACAAACTTTAAGTTTGAATTCTTTTTTTTTATATTTTTTACAAATATATTTGGAAGCTAACTATCGATGGGATTTCAAAATATAGAAACCACTAAATGTCATTTTCCTTTTGGCCTCCTATTTGTTACATTGACTATCTAAGGTTTTTCGTGAATCCAATAAGTCCCACTTACCGTGGTATTTATTAAACTTCATTTCTTCATTAAGAATTAAAGGGCAATTCTGTCTGTATATAATCTAGTGAGAATTAGAGAATATTATTGACACTTAAAATTTTTGCAAGAACTAATCGAAATAGTAATTTTATTGGTGTAGCGGAAGTGTACTGTACTCTTCTATAATAAAATTAAAAACCTTACGAGAATTTCAGTGAAGACGCGTTTTGCNCTAATTCATAAACAGCCGTGTTCCAACCTTATTTTTCTTACAGCTGCTGATTGAAAATTGTATATATTGAAAATTGTATATATCAGTCGATTTTCCACCCTACTGTGACCTCTTTATTTCTTCTATGGCTATTGCAAGAACTAATCGAAATAGTAATTTTATTGGTGTAGCGGAAGTGTACTGTACTCTTCTATAATAAAATTAAAAACCTTACGAGAATTTCAGTGAAGACGCGTTTTGCAAAATAAAGCGCTGCAAGATGGTAGGAATCATAAGTTTAAAACGGAAATAGCTGGAGTAAAGGCAAAATCAAAAGTCGATCAACTAGAAAAGATGCTTTAGAGAGCGCGTGATACACCGGCAAACTTATTTTTATTTAATACAGAAGCAAAAATAAATTAAATTGCAATATTTTTGCAAAACTAATGGAATCAGGGCATCGATTCGTGCAAAACTTACCAACCTTTTGGGGTTTTGTGGTCATTATTTGATTTCACTGAAATTTTCCTTAGCCAAAACGGATTCTAACTATATGATTAGGCATAAAAGCAGAAAAAAACTCCTTGGGGGTGTAATATAAGATAATATGGTTAAGGAAAATCTTAACTACATTCAGATTGGAACAAGAAGGTCTTAATATACGGTTCGATAAATGTACAATAAACCCTATGAAAATGCTTGTTAGAAGAATTTGCAATGATATGACAAGATAATTGATTTTAACGAAAGAAATATAGATAGGGATAGTGAAAAAATTAGGTGATAAAATCGCGTATAAAAGTTGTGCGTGTAACATATGAGCATAGGGCGATAAATGTCGAAATAAATGTTGAAACATATCTGGAGTTTTTCAAGATGTGGTTTAGATCGAATTACAAAATCAAGTGGAAATATATCTATATATTTACATTTATGCAAGAAAACACAATTTTTTCGACGTCAGCATTTTGATATTTCAACGAGCCAGCTTTGGTTATTTTTCAATAAAAGCCGAAATAAATTCATTTAATATGCTTATGGTATATTTTAAATTTATTTGATAAATTTCCTCCTATTTTAGAAAATAAATTTNAATAAATGTTGAAACATATCTGGAGTTTTTCAAGATGTGGTTTAGATCGAATTACAAAATCAAGTGGAAATATATCTATATATTTACATTTATGCAAGAAAACACAATTTTTTCGACGTCAGCATTTTGATATTTCAACGAGCCAGCTTTGGTTATCGAAGTGTGCCTTCGGAATGGAGTGGAGAAATGTTTGAGTGAAAGCGGCGTCCTTAATTAAAATGGAGTGGGCTGTATACATTTTAATGAATAAAACGCGGTCATTACGGATTTCCTAAATACGAAGGAATCACTTTAGGGAAAGTTAAAATCGCGGATATCGGTTAAAATGACGATGATATGTGGGGGTAAAAAGAAAACTTCCGGCTGGATGGGTGGTGGGGGTGGACCCTGGGGTCATGTGAACCGTGAACAATTGGTATCAATTCAATGCAAACATTTATCAGCGGTGAATGCTCATGGAATTGAATGAAAATTTACATCACGTTGTGTTATAATAGGGATATATTTATGAACTCTTCTATTTTTTAATATATGCAGTAATAGTATCGGTCGATGAAAACAGAATTCTCATTAATTATGAAGGATAAGGATTTTCTTTTCCACCCATCTTTTCCGTCGCAGTTTCAGTGAAGCATTACTCCGAAAACCACTCAGCATTTATTACCAACTTTCACTTACTTTTCGAAACATTCTTTCCTCTCCACTCATATTCGCATCTCCTCTCGTCAAGAGCCTCCGAAAATTTTTAACTCCCCCCCCCCTCTTGTCACCAATGAGACATTCACCCGCTTTCCAAAATGTTACAAAAACCCTGTCACACTCGCCCTTTCTCTTGTGCGTTCTTCCCTCTCCGTGTAAATAGACTTCTCGTTTCGAACACCAGCTGTCCTCTAAAATCCCGTCGCACAGGAGAAAGGAAAGAAACATTCAGCGCCTCATTCACATCACAGCGATATAAACTCTTTGGCTGGGCATTGCCGTGCTCTCATTTTCACCTCTGATTTCTCCGTGTCTTTCATCTTTCTCTCCTTCTGCGACTCACGTCCGCCCGCTGTTTTTCCCGAATTTTCCGATTTTAGTGTCTCCTACGTTTATATCCGTTTCGGCGCAATCATTTCTGTCTTTTACGGTGTCGTTTCCAAAGCGTACGGCAATATGCGTATGGTTTCTCCTCTCCTTTCATTTTCCTACCGTTTTTACCTTTAGCGCCTCTCTTTTCTTACCTATTCTTCTTTGTAGACTGTTAGAAAATTCTTATTTTTATTTTCACCGTTTTCACCTTTAGCCCCTCTCATTTCTTACCTATTATTATGTATAGAATTTCAGAACATTCTTATTTTTATTTTATATCCGTCCTTCTTGCTCTGTACGCTCAAGATAATTCTCCTTTCGTCTTCTGCTCGATGTCTTCTGTCTTGATTCAATCCTTATCCGACTCTGACAACGTTAAAAAATACTAATTGTTTTCTAATTGTATATTAAGCTTTCGGCTCATATCACTTAGGTAGGTATTGCTTTTCTTATTTATTTAATTATTAAAATTTAAAACCAGCCAGAAATTGCCCACTAGATTGAATTATAACAATGCTATAAATATGGTATATAACAATACTAAAATATAATATAAAATGCTAAAACATTAAATAATATCAAAAAAAAAACAACATGCGACCAAGGAAAATTGACCAAAATAATAAGAAACAAATTAAAAAATCAGTGGTTAGTTAATTTACGAAAAATAGGAGTGATTTGATTGGGAAAAAGAGTTCGAAAGAAGGGTTTCTGAGAGAACTGATGAGTTGTGCGATGCGGTATAACATGGATCTTTGGAAGATGGAGAGTAGAAAACTAAGTGTGTGAAAAAGGTTGGATTTACAAGTAGGGCGGAAATAAACTCAGTTAAAGAATCAGGGGAGGATATCTTTCGGTCTGCAATAACCATCGAATATTGCATAAACATATTTAAATCGAAGGAAAAGGGCGAAAGGTAATATTGCAAATTATAGTGTGCGCCTAGGAATATTCCAAATGAGACACGGACATAAAAGATGTCTGCCAGAACCGTGACTCGAACCCGGATCTTCCACTCCTGGTGACTGCTCTAGCCAATTGAGCTATTGTGCCATTCGGGGGACTGTGGGCAATGGCGAGTGGTTTGTCCGCAGCCACGGCCTCATATATGCACAGTAGTTTTCATAAAACTGCGGAAGGCTTTCACGGACAGAACATTCTTTATTTAAATTTAAATCTTGGATGCACAGTTAAGCGCTCTCCGAGATATATTTACAAAAATTTACGCAATGCCCTAAATTCGATTTTCTGACCAGGTCATTCTATGTGTGTAAAGGGAAAACTTAACGTCGACTATCACAAACTGACTGTGTAGAAACAATTACTATAATATGTCGACTTCGAAAAATGAAGACTTAAGTTAGAAATTCATGACTAACTTTGGAAATAGGAAAGTAGCTGCTGATTTAGAGGTTTAGAATTCCTTTGTGAAGACTCCCTGAGGTTGGTGGCTTTGTCTCCGAAATAATCATTGGGCCTTTCCAAAAATCGGTAATCTGGAGCTTCCCGTTTGTCTCTGAGCGCGAGTTCCGCTTGCCAAAAGACGGATTACGGAGTTTTTAAATCTCTAATTCATAAACAGCCGTGTTCCAACCTTATTTTTCTTACAGCTGCTGATTGAAAATTGTATATATTGAAAATTGTATATATCAGTCGATTTTCCACCCTACTGTGACCTCTTTATTTCTTCTATGGCTATGCAATAGTGTAGGATTATGAAGGTGAATAACATCAGAATGTTTATATAGTTATTATCTAATTATTCTATATACATCGTAGTATTATTAACTATTATTGGTAGAGAACAAAGGGAAAATATTATTTTACTTCCAGATTGTTTTAAAAAGAAATTTTCCTAAATCTATATTGGTAGAGGATCAAGTATACAGTATAATTTTACTTTTGGAAAAGAAAAGGTGCAAATTGCTCTAAAACGTCACACCTTTTAAGGCATGTTTTGAAATCCGTCCAGTTTTAAACCAAGGCGGAAGCAAGGAGAATGCATTTTATCCCTCTGATATTGCTTGTATATATCAGTTTGGTCATCGTGATGTAAATACCTATTTTAACAATCTCCAGCATGCGTGCAAATGTACTTACTTTTTAAAACTCGTTTTTATTGCAGAGTCGCCATCTGAGAGACGTCCCACTATTTCTGTGTTGAATTTCAAAAGGAAAGTTTTTTCGCTTCAGCTTTAATCCGGAATATCGGAAGAAGCATTCCCCTTCCTCTTTATCTTCGGAGTCGGGAATAAATTTTTGAGATGAAACTAATTTCTCGAGATTTCTTTTCGAAAAAAATAGCTGCCAGAAGAAAACGAGAAGCATCTTCCTCTCGCAAAACCCATCGGCAAGAAAAAGAGAGATTCTCGCCCCGAAGCTTTGATTCCGATGAAAATTTGGAGAAGGGGATATTCGGAATGAGAGAGAAATGGCAGGAATTGGTTGGAGAGGTCAATTTCCATATCCATTATTAGATTTGTCGCCTTCTTGGATTCCCCAGCTTCCTTAACCCTACTCTTGTGACAATGTGACGCATTGCTCCAAAATGTTAAGATCCCCCATGGATTCTTTGTATTGCATCCCTTCTCTTTTTTGTAACTTACCCAAAGTGAAAGTACTTTGCCGAATGAGATTGAATACTCGAAAGACTTTCACAAAAATACCAAGCGTTATCTTTGAAAATAATCGGAAACGAATTCTTTGCGCGTTTAGCTTAAACTGAATTGTATTTAAACAGAATAGATATAGAAACATTTATTTGATGTTGATGACATGAATTAATACATAGGATCGAATTACAAAATCAAGTGGAAATATATCTATATATTTACATTTATGCAAGAAAACACAATTTTTTCGACGTCAGCATTTTGATATTTCAACGAGCCAGCTTTGGTTATCGAAGTGTGCCTTCG
Organism: Ladona fulva; assembly: GCA_000376725.2. NCBI lineage: Eukaryota > Metazoa > Arthropoda > Insecta > Odonata > Libellulidae > Ladona > Ladona fulva. The sequence continues at coordinate 390,758 of KZ308531.1, read as the reverse complement.
GAATGGAGTGGAGAAATGTTTGAGTGAAAGCGGCGTCCTTAATTAAAATGGAGTGGGCTGTATACATTTTAATGAATAAAACGCGGTCATTACGGATTTCCTAAATACGAAGGAATCACTTTAGGGAAAGTTAAAATCGCGGATATCGGTTAAAATGACGATGATATGTGGGGGTAAAAAGAAAACTTCCGGCTGGATGGGTGGTGGGGGTGGACCCTGGGGTCATGTGAACCGTGAACAATTGGTATCAATTCAATGCAAACATTTATCAGCGGTGAATGCTCATGGAATTGAATGAAAATTTACATCACGTTGTGTTATAATAGGGATATATTTATGAACTCTTCTATTTTTTAATATATGCAGTAATAGTATCGGTCGATGAAAACAGAATTCTCATTAATTATGAAGGATAAGGATTTTCTTTTCCACCCATCTTTTCCGTCGCAGTTTCAGTGAAGCATTACTCCGAAAACCACTCAGCATTTATTACCAACTTTCACTTACTTTTCGAAACATTCTTTCCTCTCCACTCATATTCGCATCTCCTCTCGTCAAGAGCCTCCGAAAATTTTTAACTCCCCCCCCCCTCTTGTCACCAATGAGACATTCACCCGCTTTCCAAAATGTTACAAAAACCCTGTCACACTCGCCCTTTCTCTTGTGCGTTCTTCCCTCTCCGTGTAAATAGACTTCTCGTTTCGAACACCAGCTGTCCTCTAAAATCCCGTCGCACAGGAGAAAGGAAAGAAACATTCAGCGCCTCATTCACATCACAGCGATATAAACTCTTTGGCTGGGCATTGCCGTGCTCTCATTTTCACCTCTGATTTCTCCGTGTCTTTCATCTTTCTCTCCTTCTGCGACTCACGTCCGCCCGCTGTTTTTCCCGAATTTTCCGATTTTAGTGTCTCCTACGTTTATATCCGTTTCGGCGCAATCATTTCTGTCTTTTACGGTGTCGTTTCCAAAGCGTACGGCAATATGCGTATGGTTTCTCCTCTCCTTTCATTTTCCTACCGTTTTTACCTTTAGCGCCTCTCTTTTCTTACCTATTCTTCTTTGTAGACTGTTAGAAAATTCTTATTTTTATTTTCACCGTTTTCACCTTTAGCCCCTCTCATTTCTTACCTATTATTATGTATAGAATTTCAGAACATTCTTATTTTTATTTTATATCCGTCCTTCTTGCTCTGTACGCTCAAGATAATTCTCCTTTCGTCTTCTGCTCGATGTCTTCTGTCTTGATTCAATCCTTATCCGACTCTGACAACGTTAAAAAATACTAATTGTTTTCTAATTGTATATTAAGCTTTCGGCTCATATCACTTAGGTAGGTATTGCTTTTCTTATTTATTTAATTATTAAAATTTAAAACCAGCCAGAAATTGCCCACTAGATTGAATTATAACAATGCTATAAATATGGTATATAACAATACTAAAATATAATATAAAATGCTAAAACATTAAATAATATCAAAAAAAAAACAACATGCGACCAAGGAAAATTGACCAAAATAATAAGAAACAAATTAAAAAATCAGTGGTTAGTTAATTTACGAAAAATAGGAGTGATTTGATTGGGAAAAAGAGTTCGAAAGAAGGGTTTCTGAGAGAACTGATGAGTTGTGCGATGCGGTATAACATGGATCTTTGGAAGATGGAGAGTAGAAAACTAAGTGTGTGAAAAAGGTTGGATTTACAAGTAGGGCGGAAATAAACTCAGTTAAAGAATCAGGGGAGGATATCTTTCGGTCTGCAATAACCATCGAATATTGAATAAACATATTTAAATCGAAGGAAAAGGGCGAAAGGTAATATTGCAAATTATAGTGTGCGCCTAGGAATATTCCAAATGAGACACGGACATAAAAGATGTCTGCCAGAACCGTGACTCGAACCCGGATCTTCCACTCCTGGTGACTGCTCTAGCCAATTGAGCTATTGTGCCATTCGGGGGACTGTGGGCAATGGCGAGTGGTTTGTCCGCAGCCACGGCCTCATATATGCACAGTAGTTTTCATAAAACTGCGGAAGGCTTTCACGGACAGAACATTCTTTATTTAAATTTAAATCTTGGATGCACAGTTAAGCGCTCTCCGAGATATATTTACAAAAATTTACGCAATGCCCTAAATTCGATTTTCTGACCAGGTCATTCTATGTGTGTAAAGGGAAAACTTAACGTCGACTATCACAAACTGACTGTGTAGAAACAATTACTATAATATGTCGACTTCGAAAAATGAAGACTTAAGTTAGAAATTCATGACTAACTTTGGAAATAGGAAAGTAGCTGCTGATTTAGAGGTTTAGAATTCCTTTGTGAAGACTCCCTGAGGTTGGTGGCTTTGTCTCCGAAATAATCATTGGGCCTTTCCAAAAATCGGTAATCTGGAGCTTCCCGTTTGTCTCTGAGCGCGAGTTCCGCTTGCCAAAAGACGGATTACGGAGTTTTTAAACCTCTAATTCATAAACAGCCGTGTTCCAACCTTATTTTTCTTACAGCTGCTGATTGAAAATTGTATATATTGAAAATTGTATATATCAGTCGATTTTCCACCCTACTGTGACCTCTTTATTTCTTCTATGGCTATGCAATAGTGTAGGATTATGAAGGTGAATAACATCAGAATGTTTATATAGTTATTATCTAATTATTCTATATACATCGTAGTATTATTAACTATTATTGGTAGAGAACAAAGGGAAAATATTATTTTACTTCCAGATTGTTTTAAAAAGAAATTTTCCTAAATCTATATTGGTAGAGGATCAAGTATACAGTATAATTTTACTTTTGGAAAAGAAAAGGTGCAAATTGCTCTAAAACGTCACACCTTTTAAGGCATGTTTTGAAATCCGTCCAGTTTTAAACCAAGGCGGAAGCAAGGAGAATGCATTTTATCCCTCTGATATTGCTTGTATATATCAGTTTGGTCATCGTGATGTAAATACCTATTTTAACAATCTCCAGCATGCGTGCAAATGTACTTACTTTTTAAAACTCGTTTTTATTGCAGAGTCGCCATCTGAGAGACGTCCCACTATTTCTGTGTTGAATTTCAAAAGGAAAGTTTTTTCGCTTCAGCTTTAATCCGGAATATCGGAAGAAGCATTCCCCTTCCTCTTTATCTTCGGAGTCGGGAATAAATTTTTGAGATGAAACTAATTTCTCGAGATTTCTTTTCGAAAAAAATAGCTGCCAGAAGAAAACGAGAAGCATCTTCCTCTCGCAAAACCCATCGGCAAGAAAAAGAGAGATTCTCGCCCCGAAGCTTTGATTCCGATGAAAATTTGGAGAAGGGGATATTCGGAATGAGAGAGAAATGGCAGGAATTGGTTGGAGAGGTCAATTTCCATATCCATTATTAGATTTGTCGCCTTCTTGGATTCCCCAGCTTCCTTAACCCTACTCTTGTGACAATGTGACGCATTGCTCCAAAATGTTAAGATCCCCCATGGATTCTTTGTATTGCATCCCTTCTCTTTTTTGTAACTTACCCAAAGTGAAAGTACTTTGCCGAATGAGATTGAATACTCGAAAGACTTTCACAAAAATACCAAGCGTTATCTTTGAAAATAATCGGAAACGAATTCTTTGCGCGTTTAGCTTAAACTGAATTGTATTTAAACAGAATAGATATAGAAACATTTATTTGATGTTGATGACATGAATTAATACATAGCTATAATACTAGATAGCATTTCCATATTTTAATAAATGAAATATTTTTTTTCATTTTCTTTTGATAGAAGATAGAGCAAAAGCTATTTTTCATTTGTTTTTTTCTCAGTCTTGTTATTGCCTGCGAAGATATGAAAGTCACTGAGATAAGACAAATACTGGATAATGTATTCATCCTGATCACTCCTTATGGGAAGCCATGAAAGGAGTTATTTATTGGATCATTGTGTTATTTCTCTTGATATTATTCTGTTTTACTGTATCTAATACAATTAAAACGATTTATAATTACATAAAAAATAACCACAATCAAAAAATGCCTCAGTTGATGTATAGAAAATCTTCTGATAGTATACTTGTAGATTAATTAAGTAGTCAGTTTCGACGAATCCTTCAATTTTAATGGGACAAGCGAAATATCGAATGGAGAAGGATGGGGAAAAAAACAGTTTTAATTTACTGGCGCACCAATCCATAGTAAAACTTCGAACTCGTGTTTCAATTACTCAGAGTAATTATTCGATCCCCACATACGAAAGTTCTCAGGTTTCGAGGATTTGCTTTGGAGCTACATCCCTTGTAATAAATTCCGCCGACGAGGGAACACGACGAAGGAGATAAATTGTCCAGGAAATGCACTTTTATTCCGAGCGCGGGGATTGAAAGTTCCGAGTGTGGGAGGAAAATTCCGATCGGAAATTGTATAACGTTACAAGAGTTAAAAAAGGGCAGAGGGAAAGGACGCGGAAAAACGTAGAAAAAAAGGGAACGAGCATCGCGCTCCACTGGTTTGATATCTGTAGCAAATGACGCGCGAGAGGGCACCGCGACGTTTTAGACGAAATTTTGAATAACAAGCCTTACTCTTTTTTTATTTTCATACGCGATCCGAACGAATAAAAGGCAAAGGACCTGGCCCGCTTCGGGGAAACAAAGGCACCTTTTATGCCAAACCATCGACCCCTCGCTGTGGTGGATTTCTAGGTTTGCTAGCTTTTCCAAAACTCCGTGGTTCGGTGCCCGTCCGCTCGCCATCCTTTATCCTCGCAGTCAAATTGATAGCCCTTTGGAAGAGGAAAAATTGGAGTGCGTTTTATTTCGCAATATCTTCCTTCTCTCCTACTTCGTCGCCCTCAGTCGCTCTCCATACCGCAAGAGAGACACCCACTAGAACAAAATTCGGAAAAAAACAAAAGGAAACTACGCCGCTATGTTTCGGTCTTTGGTGCTAGAAAATTTCGCGCAAGTCAGGACAATAAAAAATTTGCTTATAGTTTTACCATTTCGGAAGCACAATGGCGATGAATAATTATTAATGAATGTAAACATTCTTGATAAATGAGGTATAATATCTACGTTTACATATACCCACTTTCATCTGGCTATTCATCTTTCGTCGTTCCCCAGGGGTTGTGGTCTGCTTTACAATGATGTCCCGACTAACAAGTAGTTAATGAATTTTTGCAATGATAGCAATAATTTTCGCTGCACATGGTAATCGGCTAATGAATACGATTTGGCTAACGATTACGTAAGCATATATGCGGGAATACACACGTGCACAATAAGATTAAGAAAATGGCCGAAACATTCGGCCGTAGCCGTAATCTTTCATTAGGAAAAGATTACGGCTACGGCCGAATGTTTATTCGTCCTCTTTCGTTTATTCGTCCGTCATCTCGCAATTTTACCGAGAAATCGAATTTTGATTGAAGAGTTTGATTGAACAACGATTAACTTTGTTAGACGAAGTATTAATGTAATTGTTTCCAAAGAGGTGGTAATGGCATTCCTTATATTTCAATGTCTTGAAAAAATAGGTATGTTCACTAGAGATGTTAATCATATTTATCGTTTTAGAAAAGATTTCATCTGAATTTATCATTCCAGGAGCAGTTGACTGATATGATGACAGAATGTTATTGGGGTAGATGGAGCGAAAGAATAGAGATTAGACTCCGATAGGTGACTTTATATTTAAAGTTGTGAATCATGAAGGGAAGTAAGTGGGTCCGGAGAGCGATCACACCCTCTCGAAAACTATGAAAAGCACGTTTTGGTTATAAATTGGCTTTTATCAATTTTTACAGAATGTGCATACTCGCTGAAAAATTATTGGAATTTATATACATATGAGGAATATTAAAAAAATTAGGTTTTAGAATTTTAAAATGAATTAAAATCACCATCGTCATCTAAATAATTAAAACCTTCTATATTATTCCATGAAAAAAACCTTTTTCCCATTTCACCTTAGCATTAACTCGACTTTTCGTTTATTTTTCCAAAACCATTTCCTTTCAAAACTGCGAGAAAAGCGCATTAAATTATTTTCTCATCGTTCTAGTTAGACTTAGTGCGAGAAGTTCCCATAATGACTTCTTGATTTATCTCTTCTGACGAGGAAGCGGCAAAAAATAATGCACTGTGCCATCAAGGAAAAGCCTCTTTACCCGACTTTTCTCGTGTCACCCTCTACTTACGTCATGCTTAACGTCGCGATTTCCATTTGCTAACTATATTTCCAAGTTCCTTTTGGAGACCGTTGACACCGCACTAATTCACTCATAAACTTCTACGAAGACGTAAATTATTCTCTTCATATTCATTTCCCTTTTACTTTTTAGAAAATTAGCTCTCCTTTCATTCCAAAAGAAACATCACAACAGTCATACTATTGTGCATCACGAAGAGATGTTTCTCTCATTGTGATTAATAATGTCTAATTAAGTTGAAATGCCCACATAGATGCATGCTAACCTCTACTACCCTTAATATTTCCCATTCTTACGCGTCTTAGTCTTGAGTAAAGATTTCTTTTCAAAAATCTGAACATAAAATTTCACTCCAGTCACTCCCAGATAAACGTTTGTTGAAGTATGAGCAATGGAAAACTGAAAAATTGAATTAGCTAAGATACGGAAGTTTTCCCATAGAATAAGGCAATGTATTCCCTCCAATTATTCCGCTTATTTTTATATTTTTCCAGTCTGTAAAACTTATTGGAAACACTTTTTATAGATAGGTTCTCATCTTAAAAGAGAAAAGAAGGTTTCTTTTTAGTAAAGGATAACATTCCAGAATTTAAAATGAATTTAAATAAAAATGATAAATGGTCAAATATCTAAGCTACATATGTGATTATATCTACATGAAGACCCTACAAGCAAATGTTATGAAAACGAAAATAACAAGTCTTATGAAACTTTTTTCTAAAAGACCAAAAGTCATCCAAAAATGCTGATATCCTCAAACGGACTTTAAGTTGTTATGAAATAACTTTTACTACGACCATTGGAAATTACGCAATGAACTCCTTACGTCTTTAGGATGCAGAATGGGCTAGAATCGAAAAAGAGCTGACCCATTACGCTCACTGTGGAATCAGTTTTTAACCTTTTCAGCCGGAATATAACGGACAATGGCTAAATATTTTATATAAGATCATCGAAAAGGCAGCTCGATGAAGCTCGGGTTGTCCGTGGTATTCAGTTGTACTGCTACACTACGAAAATCCATGACTTTCCCTGGATTACAAGTAATTCGAAACAGTTTCTTCAGATGCTATATTCAGAAACCTAAGATATTAACGAAGTACAAAAGAATTGATATTTTGGCACTATTTTCCTAGTTGTTTTCCTTACTTTATCTAAAAAAGGCCGAAAAATGTATCCTCTATTCTTTACGTAAAATGAGCAAAGATCCATCTTAGGGCTTATAAACTATGACGACTATGAAGATAAGGAAACATAATCGAATAATGCATTAAGTGATTCCTTATGAGTTCCCTTCAAAAGCGTCAACATATCAACGAACTTAAATGTTATCCTCCAAAAACCGAGTTTATTTTTTGTGTTAAAATTGGCCAAGTTTGGCACCACAAAAGCACAAATTAAAATCTCTTATAAACAATTAAGCGTTGTTCCGAGCCTGTAATTATGAAAAATGTTTGGCCTCATGTTTTGCTTTTTCTGATTTTAACTTACTGTATGACGTTTGCTTTACAATTCCATCAGTTCAGCGACAGTTTAGGAAATCCAAATGAGTCAAGATGATCATCCTCTTAGTGAGTAATCATTCTGAATTATAAGCTCACTCCTGATAAGAAGATGTTCAAACACTTGAACGTTAAAGGAAGGAGGTAATTTTCACAGAATCGTACCGGAACAGAATCGTACCGGAACAGAATCGGAAACTGATTCCAAAAAAACGGAAACCGGAGAGTCAAAACCGAACACGAACCTTAAAATTAAAATTGTTGAGTCCGAAAAACCGGATCGAAGCCCTAAAACCATTATTTAAAAGTAAAGTCGAAGCACAGGATCCCTTTGAGAGATAGAGCTTAGCCGGTGGCTTTTACAGTTAGTGACATGTGGCCAGTGGCTCGACTCCCACGCCGCAGCATTTGACTAAAGAAACCATTATTTATGCCATTTTAAATTCCAGTTCCCAATAATACTATAAATGTTTAACTTAAATGTACATGAACGAATCATTACGCATTTTATGCGGAACAGCGCCTTGTTACTAACCAAAATGAATGCTTTACATTTATATTTGTCAGTTATTGCAGTTTATTTCTTTAATGTAAAAAGCTCTATTAAAAGTTTTTACTATAAAAATTACTTTTCAGAATTGTATGTCAATTGACGGAGCAAAAAATGAAGGGTTCAATGATTTCAGACGAAGCAAAACTGGAACGTAGCCGAAAAATATTTTTTACATCGAAAGGGAACAAAAACCGGAACGATTAAAATTACAGTTCGATGCTTTTGAAAAATGTAAGGCTGATATATGCCTTTCTTTCTTTTGTCGTCGATGTTGATCGATGTTTTTCATTTAGTTTCAGTTAATGTTGGAAATTTCAGTTAATTTTTGAAAATTATCAAACGAAGTAATGAGTGAAGGAAATGCTTGTGTGATAAATCTTTGTCGGAGGTTTCAGATTTCTCTAAAGTGTGCGAAGGGTAATGTAAATTGTAGCAGGGAAATGAAACGTGAAATTGAATGGGAGTCAGAGTAGGCGGGGGTAGCGGAGCGATTACGCAAATTTGAGTGAGAAAGGAGAAAAATACACTCCATTTCATGAAAAACACTAGTTTAAGCCGAAAAACAAGTTTTGCTATTAGACTATATTTTAATCTCTCAAAGTCAGAGTCAGAATAGGCCGCTTCTTTAGTTTATTTGCGAATTCTTTTTGCCGATGTTGGCGCTCGCAAATTTCCCAAGCTGAATCCAAGTGGAATAATAGCAGTTTCTCCTTATTAGTTACTATTTTTATTTCCGAGAACGGATGATTTATTTTTAAAATTCCAATATAAAGCTCCTCCGTAGGATCACCTTTGAAGGAGATATCGTATTTGAAACCAGTTTTTCCGAGATAATTTCGTGGGGTACAGGTAGTGAAAGGAAATTTCTGGTTAAAGCGAAAGGTATGTATGATCGTAACGGTAAAGGAAAAAAAGGGAATTTAAAATCTTTCTTACAAGCGAAGACAAAATGCATAATATTAGAAAACGTTTTCCTCAAGATTTTCTGCAGAAAAAAACCTTTCAAACATTCACAATGTGCTTGAGTAAATGAATTAACAAACTATACTTTCAGTAGGTGGAAACCTTGTCCAGTGTTCACTGTTTCTATATTAATTGTTTGAATTATCAAATAGATCTTTTGTTGTGCTGGGTAATTTTTTAATTTTTACTATTTGTGTGAAAGATCATTCAAAAACTGCATAGAGATAAGCGCTCATTTGCAGATTAAGGTGAGAATTTAAAGCAAACTTATGGAATATTCTCCTTGTCCTAAATAGGATCTAAACGTGTTATGAGTACCATTGGTTAGATTTATTATTAAACTATTTGTCCGCTAAATTTAGAAATTGACATATCATCCCCCCTATATTGTGAAACGCTATATTTGGGCTCTGTCTTTAATAAAACTCGAGTATATGTAGTAGATATTAATTGGCGGGCGCAGTTAATAGTTTTATTAATAGAAATATGACGAATAATCAGTCGAAGTAGAACAATTTCAGTTAACTGTTTAAACGGTTTAGATGAGTATATCATTTCGTCTTTTAATTTGAAATGGATAACTAGAATACACAGAAAATACATAATTTAGTATTTTGTTCCGATGATTCACAGATTTCACTTGAATTCCTAATTGTTCCTAACAACCCCTCTGTGCATTCAGTAATGAAAATTACTCTCTAGCGGGCGACATTGAGTACGCATCTGAAAGAGGCAGAAAATTATCGAAGTAATATGGGCTCCCAGGCAAAAAAGTAAATTTTGGCTGTGGGATGGAAGCAGTGTTATCGTGATAGTGCGCTCGAATCGACCGCCATCGAGTCAGCGGATAGAGGGCGCGATAAGAGAAATCAGGAGGAAGTCTTTTTGCCTTTATAATACTATGGAAAGGAAGCGGGAAATGTGTATAGGATTAGGGCCTTCGTTCGAAGAAAAACCAGAGAATTTTCCCATGGCCAACAGAGTAAAGAAGGAACGGGAAGTTTATTTAGGGAGCATGAAACCATCTTCAAAGGTCAGTAAAATGCCATCCGTGCAAATGGTAAAAAAAAGTGAGAGTAAATTGAGTATCAGGAAAGATCTTATCATGGAAATACAAGTGATCTAGGACTAGGTCAGAAGATCAACCAGCCTGTTGGAAATACATGTTTCTAGTGCGCGAAAACTTGATGCAAATGTCTACGTAAATCCTCCCTTTATTATTTAATCTCTACGTAGAAACGAAATTCCAGAGAGCGCTTACACGAGGCAGTTACACAAGAACTTATAAGCAAAAATATTAAAATAAAATCTGCCGTTGTCATTTGTTAAATGCGAAAATGAAACATGTAATACCATTACAGAGAAAGAAATGAAAGAGAAAAGGTTTGACGTAGACGTTTGAACGAGAGCAAACTCGTATCTCACACTTGCCGGGCGTTTACTAATACCAACTGAGCTACCACGGCAGAACTATCTCTCAATAGATATCTGATTGTATTATGGGATGCCGTGTTTATTCCTTTCTGAGATTCCTTTCCGTTCAATAGTTTGTATTACCGTGGTGTCTCAATTGGTTGAAGCAATCACCCGACTAGTGGGAAAACTTGGTGCATGTCCCGTCTACGTCAGGATTTTTCTCCTTCATTTCCTTCTCTAAAATCAAGCGTGTGAACCATGTCTGTTTATCTAATACCATTATGGAACCAATTCCTCAAAGAATATTGAGCGCTGAAAAAATTGGTTGGGCGGTCTCGCGCGGAAAATATTATGCGGTCGTCTAGGTCTGCTCTTTACTTTTAATAAGAATAGAGAAATTTATTTAATTTAATAAACTTGTCGCATTCTACGGATTTACATGGATTAACTCTATCTAGCATTTCCATTAGTTAATTAAAATGCTGGTGTTCTTTTTCTTTAAAAAACTTAATTTAAACTATTGGTTTCTATGGATTAGATTCAAAGGTTAGAGTAGGACAAAGGAGGGAAAGGGTTTCAGAGGGAGGGTAGGAGAGCAAAGCACGATTGAAGAAAGAGGGAAATGAAATGCGGAAGGAAGGAAGTAGTAAGAAAGGCACCAAGGAATAGGTAAACTGTTCCTTCGCAAGAAACGTCTTCCCTTTCTTATCTCTGCTCCTGATTACAGTCATCTCTTTCTCTTACACTTCCTTCATTCTTACTTTTATACTTTCAGTCTCTTGATCCACTTTCCTTATCAGTTATACTCCGCGTTTCCCAGTCCAAGCCGAATACAATATTAAAGATCGCTGATATGACACTCTAATCAGCATTTATAAATTATTCACTGCGGATTTATTCCTCAAATGGTATAGTTTCAGCAGAGTGTCTTACATCTTCCAAATCCTTTACTTTCTAACTAATACTGATATCTGGTTACTGGGTTATTGCACGTTATTCTTCTCCTTTTTGTGGTTTCTATTGAAGAGTGTTTCCGCATCACCATACTTCCATCACCATGTTTACACGTATATACTACTAGAGAGCTCTATTTTCCTATATTTAGTTTGATTTTAAATTCGAATTTGACATCGTTAAAACTACATATTTTTACTACAACGTTTTAGCCAAATTTATCCAACGATTTATATTCGATTTAAAATCATAAAATTCCACATTGAGTTAAACCCGACTATTCCTGAAATAAGAAGAAAATAGGTCATTACATTGGCCAACACTCCTATTCCATAGCATTATTCCTCATGCGTCACTCGATTTCTTTTTGGCTTTCATGGAGACAATATTCTGGAATTCGTCCGTCCTGAACAGATATCATAGAGGCGGGAATTTTCTGCGAATCCTCTGAAACCACGTCGAATCCAGAACCCTCACACTTCCAGCAATCTATCAGTACATATATATCCCCTTTTGTTAGTGACCTACGAGTGCTAAGGAAGAAATACCACCTCCGAGAGCGGAAAGACCTTTGCTGACGAGAAGGTGTTTTACGCTGCTGGACCAGCCAATGGGAGCACAGGAACAAAAGGGAGGGATTACCGTCGAAGATTCAAGGAGATTGCGGGTCTCCAGGGTCCCCAGTTCGTTAACCGTTATTAAACCGGGACAAAGATATCCGCCGTTTGGAATTGACAGAGGATGGGGGCATATATCTGAAGAGGCGACGATTCGTCGCTCCCGAAATGGCTGGAGAAGGAGAATGGTTATCTACAACAGCAGCTGCGGCGAGAGATTTTAGGCCGTTGCTCTGAAAGGGAACAGCGAGGAAAAGGTGGGATGTTAGCGAGACATAAATTGGGCAGTAAAAGAAATACTGCGGGCAGTGCATTCCACGTCCACTTCTTAAAAAGAAGAGTTAAGTAGGAGGCGGCGCGATAATGCAAAATCGAAGTTTCATTTACCAATCCGCACAAGTACGTTCGCGTTTAACTGGATTGGTGTTTCGGGCATATATTCTGGGGAAGATTTATTTTTCAACGGCTGGATCGCATGTGAGGGAGGCCGTTGTTTCATATTGTGTTGAAGGTGGAAGACTGGGCTCTCGAGCCTTAATAAGAGACTTGAATGATTTCTTTCAGCTTCAGGTTGGATAAAGGGTTTTAGAATTGTGGTGAGGAATCCTCAAGTGTCTGTTTGTTTGAGTGCAATCATTTCTTTCAGAAGTCTCCCGCTGATCAATAGTCTTTCTGATTGGCAAGTTAAAATTTGCTCGGCATCAGGTGTTTGTGAAGTTCAGGAGAATAAATTTTTATATGTACCCTATACTGCAGTTACTATACTGTGATTTATGTTTCACTCAACACTCGTCTTAAAATTGATTCAATGCTTTTTTGTCGTTTCTGATTTAATTTGCTTGCCTATGTTACACCTAAAGCATTTGGAATTTGAATAGATATTGTCATTTCTCATTCAATTCAAGAAAATCTCGCGATCTCTTTACTGATTTTACTTTTTAGTATTATTATTTAGCTATTTCTGTTTAAAGAAATGCCGTAAGAGGGAAACTTGGATAAAAGAGATTCAAATGATGCTTATACATTCTCTTTTTGATGATATAAAAAAAATACTCTTGCGAACATCATCTACTTTTTTATTTTGTGATATGTATTTCTTTAAGCTTTAAAAGAATTCAACGATAAACATCACCTTTGCGTTAAGTAGCGATAAGAAAAATTAAATAGTTTTACGTGAAAAGCTCACGGAAAAAGTATTCGATTGCATTGCTCACTCGTGCGTACAACAGCCAGTTAGGTGTGCAAAATCACTTGTTGATTTAAAATATTTTAATACATTTTAATTTTAATGCTCATTCACAGCTGTTTACCTCAATAACGTGTAACTCTAGAACCTGAGAAAGTATTTATATTTTTATTTCATCCTTTCGGCAAAGTTAGACCATGGGCCTCTCTTACACCTAACCTTTGAATTATTATAAGTAAAGATATACAATGAGAAAAAATCAACAATAAAGATTTGGTTTGATTTCCTAAAATTCACTTTTAGTGTAGTTTTAGGCAACGAGCAAGTGAGGAAACAGTTTGATGGATTAACAATCCAAAGGAAGTCAATTTTTCAGTGTAGGAAAGTGCGCTGATGCGCCTGAAAATAAAAAAAATAAAAATCAAGAAATGATCTTTTTAAATATAGAAAGGGATGTCAAATTTAGTTAGTTAGTGAGGGGTTTGAGATATTATTCTAAACATTTTATCTTGAGATGACTGAAATAACGAATAAGATATGACAATTGGAAATGATCTGACACCTAGTGTTAATAATGGACGCCGTAATTGTTTGTGTGAAAGTGAAGGTCGAGGAAGAAAAAGTTGATTATTAAAATGGCAGCAGATATAGTTATTATATACTGTTTAGAATAGCTGACGTCAGAAATACGAGACAAAGGAAGGATAATCAACAATTTATGCGACGGAAATCGTTGCCTAAGGGCGCTTACTCATATTAAGTCCGCACTGAGCCAGGTACTACGATGAGGAACTCCTCCAGATTATTCAAGCCTTGAGGCGAGTCAAGCGATAGCTTTCTTACATCGTGGCAACTTCACACGTAACGTGGAAATGATTCGTATATTAGATCGAGCGCGAGACGTCTTGCCCCATTTATTTTCCATAAAGGAGAGGCTCGAAGGAATGCTCGCTGAATATAAGAGAGCGACGGCTCTATTTTTCTCTGCTGTGAGCCGAGAAGAGAGGTGGCGATAACTTGCACGGAAAACTGTGAGGGAGGGTGCGGAGCAGTTCATCCCATCCACCAGAAAAGGGTTCGGAAAAATATGGGGTGAGGATAAAATATGAAATTTCCTCGCCTCTTATACAAATAAAAGGGATTGATCGATTTTAGAATGGTTGCGCTGAGGAATTTCTCATCGCCTCCGGTATACGTAACTCAGTGCGTCGCTCCGAGGAAGGCTCTTTCCCAATCGGGTCACGCATCGCTCGCGCTAAAATTGGAGTCAATATTTTACTCGTTGTGATGAGAGTTTTCGGAAGGAATGGATAAGAGATGAGCAAAGCGAGGAGGTACTTTTGTAGTTCTCGTTTCTTCTTAGGATTGTGTTTTCAGGAAATATGGAACATGTCAGTGGAGTTTGAAAGTTCTATACGTCGCCGTTGATCAAAGTGCGCGAGTTAAAAGGTTTCCGGTAGCATTTCTATACCATGTACGTCCATAGGAAAACGTAACCTCCTTGCGCTGCTATTGTTTTTCCCTTGCCCTTTGAGGGAAAGGTTTTGAATTTCAATAGAATCGAAAACACTTCGATTGCACCATGGTGACATTAAACTTGAGAAGTACTTTTTTCCGTAATATTCAGGCGAGGGGTCATCTTTAATATGTCACGGTATTTTTGGAATTATTGACTCCCCAATGTCACAAAACTGTCAACTCATATAAAAGGAATCAAAGGAAGGAAGATCCTATTTCATTAGATTACGCATATAAATTAAAGGTTCAGGCTTGTAAAGCGAACTGTTCGGTAGATGTAGTAAAAAAGTAGAAAGCGATGCTATTTCACCTTAGTCAGGTTGCAGCTAAAACATGCGGCGAGTATATAGAATCCAGCGTATGAAACTTAAAGCGGCAAAGTCATGGATATGCAGTTCAAAGGGATACGTTTTGTCAAACAATGATACGATCATAAGGCAAGTGTTACGATAATGCACTCAGATTAGGAGTCCGTAAAAGAAATGGGATTTTAAGCTAGGTTGCAACTACTTGATTTACTAAGAGAAAGTACGTTGTTTGACTCAATATATGTCATTTCTCTATCACAAAGTTACTAATAAATATATTCTATGCTTTAATTGTAATAAATTAAGTTCCTTAAGTTGAGCATTTACATATTTAGGCTAGAAAAGGTAACCTGAGCCACTCTTTGTCATTAAGATTTATGATTAAAAATTAAAATTCTCAATTTTCATCCTTTGAAAAGTTCGTAATTTATTCGGGACTTCAGATATTGAATCATCGTAGAAGAGTGGTCCCAGAGGTGGTAAACTCGCTCTCTGTTTCACTCTGTCCTGGACATAACAAGATTCTGTGTTGCGGGTTTACCGAAAAGAAATATTCTCAAACGGATAGATAATCCCACAGGGGGATGCAAGGGTGAAGTGGACGAATTTCATAACTCCGCAGCAAATATCAGATCTGCTTCTCCCCTTGCACTCGTTATGCTTAAATCCCGCTACGCCCGTTTCGGACTATACTCTTTTAGTCCTCAAAGTTCCATCACCGCGTGTGATAATTTGTCGAAACTTTGGAGACTTTCCCCTCTTGCGATCGAGTGGATTCACTTCCCCAGGAGATGCTGGAACCCCCACAACAGTCGCGCGTTCCCTCAAGGGAGCGACCAAATAGGAAAGCGCGAAAGGGGAAAGGAAAAGAATTTCTCGGATTGATGTTGGAGGGAAAAGGGAAACCTCTCCAAGGATTTGTACCGCTCCTCACCTAAATTCTGCTCTCCTTAATCTTTTGGCCTTTTCCCTTCCCACGTGTTGGGGGTCGTCTGACTAATGGGTTACTGTTTGGGTAGAGAAACTGGTTTGGTCTTGGCGGCGAAGAGGACTGTTGCGGCTAAGAGTTCCGGAGTAACTAGGTTAAAGAGATACCGGAGAAGTTTAGGTATTAAGTCCAGGGATTAGTGGCCTTGGCGAAGATGTAAAGGTGGGTGGTGAGCAACCAATGTTGGGATGGAGGTAAGGAATTGGGCAACTGTAAAATGGAGAAAGATAGATAAGAATTTGAAGCAACCCGACCTAGTAAATACATCCATGTAACTTAATATATTACGTTTTTAATACGTCAATGAACATCCTCTGTCTGATAATAATTCAAAATTTTTTCTTTTGAGTTCATTTTAACATATGTTTTTCTATTACTTTATATTTTATTTATAATCGACTTTCATATATTCTTATACAAATTATTACAGAAATTACGACTTAATTATTATAGCTTATTAAAATTTTGTAATTGATAACGACTGACTTATTACAGTTATCTTTTTGTTTTTACGAATTTACTTTGCCTTTTTTGCTAAGCCTTTACAACTTTTTATACATTAGGTTATGAGTTTCTGGAAACTGGATTGCCTTAAAACTTATCCCAGGTATGGGGTTTAATCTAACACCTCGTATCTTTCCTTCAAAAATTGTTTATTCAAATACTTTTTAAGATTCATTTTAATTAGGTTATTTAAACCAGGAAAATATAGGAATAGTGTATTAAAGTACATTTGGGGAGTAAAATATATTAAAAATTTTCATTCTAGTGACTTTACATATTTGCAGTTAACAAATATAACGGGCGAAATTGGTTTGGCTTTTCTGTATACTTTTACATTGGGCTCATGATTCATATCTTTAATATTGATTCCTCTACCCTTCAATTTCAGCATTTTCTCTGCTCAAGTGCGAGCATTGTCAAATACGGGTTGCATCGTGTATGAATTGTGCATTTCTAAACTGAGAGGTAGAAGTGCGGCACAACTGTTAGGGTTTCAAGTATCAAATGTTTTGCCGAAAATAATTCGTATGTTTTAATATATATTATGTGCATGAGTTCATCTAAAATGTCTCCGCTAAGTAGTATACTCTGCAAAACGGCTTCATGATAAAGTTCTTTACTACACTTTACTAAAACTTTTTGTATTTATGAATACCACGAAGTAAAACCTGAGTCTGTATCGTTTAGTATACTCTGGTTTGTAAATGGGTGGAAAAGAGAAGCACATCAAGAATTAAAGAATTTTCATATTTATCGGTTCTACGAATACCATGCTGAAATCATAGATTAGTCCTTTTTAGATGTTGTGAGTATCAGTCATAGGTGACTAGAACTATTTTTGGTAGTTAAGAGTTCAAAGTTATGATATTTATTTGGCCCTGTTTCATCTTTGGAGAGTGCCGATTTTAAAGGTGTTATCAAACGATACTAACTGATAAAAAAGTAGTGAAAATGATAGTGTAAATATATTGTTAAAAATGCTATGACAGCTCAGGTTATTAGGAACGTATGGAACTTCACCGGCAATCGAACCTGAGACCGCTTCCACCAGAGGTGAATGCGTTACCAACTTGGCTATCCGGGAACTCGGCAAAACCGTAATCTAACACCGAAACCATTCATCACTCTCGACTTGGAGAGATCGTAAGAAATTCGTTATTGGAAGAATTGCAATTCTGAATGAGACCTCATTTATATAAAACTAATATGAAGAGGAATGGTCTGGCCCACTTCTTTTCACATATTTACAGTAACAGGTCTGGAGACAGCTGATAAAAGAATTTCCGTCGAATGAGGGAGAGAAGGCGACATGGAACGAATGGATGGATCGGCGGATGGTGATAAGTGTGGGTAGGAGAAGGGAGTGGAATGGAGTGAATGGGAATGATGAAAGTCGAAATGCGGAAAGTTTTGGGGTAAGGGAATACTGAGGAGTGGAGAGCTGTTTAGGGACTATTTCCCTTACCGTTTGCTTCATTGTCCCTAAGGCGAAGAGAAATTATTGGAATTTCGAATCCTCGGTGTTTCTCCTTGAGGTAGGGTTTACTATTCATTGGCAGTCGAGGCTCTTTCAGAAGTAAATAAAATAGATTTAGAGATATCGCTAAAATTTCATCGCCGCATTGTTAGATAAAGATTTCAAGTATAGAAATGTTGGTATTTATGTTGAGAGAAAACTCGAGCTGAGCCATCCGAAATTGGAACTCATGTATTCCTCACAATCTGATTTAATAAAATCTATCTTTATCTTTCTTTGACATAAATCTTTATTGATAACGTCATTATAATAATATCCTAAATTAGCTTTACATGATCTTACAAATCATATTTTTCCGAGAACAGGGATTCGCAACCGAGGTTGCACTTGTAGAGTCCCAGATTTTCCTCTGATACAATTACAGTCAAACCTTGGATTGCAAACCTAATTTGTTCCAGATACGTGCTCTTAATCCGAAGCACTCGCATAGCAAAGCAATTTCCCTAATAATGAAATAATGGAAACTCAGATGATTCGTTCCAAAACCTAAACATTTTCACATAAACGAGGGGGAATCAAATGAAAACCTTAAAAATGAAATAAAAATTTCAATGTTTGCGCTATTTTTCTCAAAGTTGGCAATATTGTTACCAATGTTAATTACCAATACTTGTTACCAATGCTTTAAAGAAAGCACAACACATGGCAACATACTGCAGACAATTAAAATGCAGCCATAATACTAATTTAAAATGGCTACCCCGCTTGCGACATGCACCAACAAAGAGAGACATTTTGACATTCGTTTTCTGAGCAGTGAAGGAACGAAACCTATTGAAGTCCATTGGAAAATGAAGTATGTTGATGCTTGTTTTTTACTGCAGCAAGTGTACGAAGGCAGTAGAAAGTTCAGAAACGGTATGACTTCTGTGGCAGATGCTCCCCGCCCAGTTTAGGCGCACCGTGTTTTGACATCAGAGTCTATTGTTGACTCCATTGTGATGGAAAATCGCCGAGTGATGGTGGATGAAATAGCCACAAATCTGAACATTAGTCATAGCTCAGCACATTACATTATTCATGACGTGCTTAAGGTTCACAAAGTGCCTGCAAGGTGGGTGCCATGGCAGCTCACTCCAGAACTGAAAGAGCGACGCGATGATGCCCGTGAAGAACTTTTGCGGCGCTTTGAAGCAGAAGGTGGTAGGTTCCTTGCGAGAATCTTCACAGGTGACGAAACTTGAGTTCCTACCACCACCCCGAAATAAGAGAGAAAGCAAGGATTTGCACCATTCCTCATCACCAAAACCCAGGAAGTTCCGGAAGCAGCAATCTGCAGGGAAGGTTATGCTGACTCTCTTTTGGGATGAACGAGCCATAATCTTGGAACACTACATGGCTATGGGAAACAACATCACCAGTGCATCATATTCCGATGTGTCGAAAAATTTTCGGCCTGCAAACAGCTCAAAGCGACGTGGTTGTCTGACTCTAGGTGTCATTTTGCAATATGGCAACGTTCGGCCTCTTACTGCCTATGCAACAGAGTCAACCATCTCTAGCCTTCACTTTGAAAATCTTCCACATCTGCCTTACTCGTCAGACCCTTCCCCGAGGGATTACTCATAGAGGCGACGAGAGGAAAGAAATTTCATTCCGATGAAGAGGTACATCACACGCACAAGAGGCTGCGCACACTACCATAAGAATTATTTTTTAGAGGAATTCGAGCACTTCCTACGCCCTGGAGGAGGTGTGTTGAACGTAATGGAGACTATGTCGAGAAATGATACACTCATTTTCCAATTTTTTTCAATAAATTAAATTTAAAAAAACATTTAAGGTTTTCATTTGACTCCCCCTTGTAAATGANATATAAATATAAATTAACCGAATTTATTAATTACTATGCAGACCAACTTTCACCGTAACTAATGAAGTCATCGCTATCAGTTAGCTCATAGGAATCTTTTTTCTGTTTTTTCGGCGTTAACAGTGACATTTGCTTTAGACTCCTTTTAATGATTTCGCAGAAATGTGACATTGCATTGTCATTAAACAGAATCATCGCTCGCGATGTTACAGTCTTACCTGAAGATTTTTCATCTTCCAATTCACCTTCTTCAAGGTTCGTGGATTTTCAGAATGATACAAGAGCATGGCCCTAAATATTTAAGCTCCGCTTGCATCAGCACAAAACAACAGGGTGAGACGCTCTTCTCTAGCTCTTCATTCTCCTCTGCTTTAATTTTGGTCCTCTTAGGTATCTTTTTCAAAAAGTCCCATTTCGTCGCAATTACGATCTTGATGCGGCAGGTAACACCAGTAAACCAAACTGAGGAACTACAAAGTTCTTCAATTAGTTCCACAGACAAAACAGAGAACATATATGTATTTCATGTATTGCTCGTATTGCAAGACTTCGCTCGTATATTGAGTCAAAATTTAATAAGAAATTTTGGTCGTCTTGAAGAACACTCGCAAACTAAGTTACTTATTTTAGACCATAGTTCCAAATAATTCAAACCTCGGTTGGACTTTTTTGCAACCAAACCTCGGCTTGACATATTTGGAACTATGAAAACAATATCAGTCTACGTTTACAGAAAAATGTCCACGAATTACCTCCAGGGTTATTTAATTATTTCCTATAATTGATTGAGAAAGGCCTTTTAAGAATATTTATTTAAGATTTAATTTTTATAATAACACGATAATTATGATTAGATTATTTTGCAGTCCTTAAATAAATAGCCATCGAGTGGTATTCTTTTGATAGAAAGTGGTTATAGATCATGACGAAGCTATTCATATTTTAGCGCAACATGCAATAAGCCTTCAAAACACTAGTATATACTCATTATCGTAAATTATACATATAATTTGGTTAAAAACTGAAGCAAGCAGCCCTTTATCTACTAGAATATAAACTTTCATAGCTGTAACCTGGAAGATCTTCAGTGTCGCTACTTGTAGTGGGAAGTGTGAAAAATTGTCAGGATCATTTAGAAAGTGTTTTTCCTAAAGCAGTGGTTTTGTCCAATATTATGAGTAAGGGAAGATCTCTAACTGATTTTATAAATCCTTTGATTACTTCTGATTACCTGTTCACCCTCAACCTTGCGGCTGAAAGCATCTCTGCTTTCAATATCAAGCAATGCTGGTGAAAATTTTCGAAAAATGCATTTCCATAGCAATTATTATATAGATAAACGCAGGGTTTCGGATCCCTCATTAATGCTATGTTTTGGACACGATTTGAGTTATTCCGCAAATGGAACGTTCCTCTCTTTTCCGTTGGATGTTTTTTTAGAAGGATGGATTGCGTGTTCCAAGGAGATGTCGAGCTTAAGTGGCTAGATCTTCGCCTCTTGTAGGGCCATTCATCCCCGATAGGTCAGTGGCATCGTCTGTGTATCTTGTGTAGGTACAAATTTTAGGTATTCATTACTACAGTAAGGTGATCAAAGAGGATGATGAAGTATAAAGTTGATAACATCGAAAAAAGACAACAAGACATATCATTACCTATTCGATGGTATAATGTTTCACTTGAAAGTAACCGCTGAATATGATAATAATCATGTAGTAACCATGTAATATCCTGTGAATAACTTTATAATTTTAAAGAAGGGAATTTTCTTGTGTGTAGTGTTATTATTACATTCAATTGCACTGTATATATATATTAGACACCAATTAACTTGCAGTAATTTCACCTTAGTAATTTGTAAATGCCATATATTAATGTTTTTCCTATTTATTGAAAATCAAAGAAAAACCGTAATTGTACTTCCTAAAGGCTGGTTTTTAATTTGATATTTATTGCATGATATCTCGGAGGATACTTGTACTGTACCTATGCATATCTATTTGAAAGTAAATTGACAATTTAACTCATTACTGAAGGTAAAGTATAATTGATGCTTATTTTGAGATTAGAGGCAGCAAATGGATCCAATTCTTTCTTATGAAAGTGGGTACACGATTACAGGTACACAAATAATGCCCAGGAGAGTTATTTTGAGAAGTTTACCTCCCACCTTTAGGGGAATGCAGGAAAAATTATATTATGAACTTTTTTGCGCCCCTTTGAGCATGACCACCTGGTCCACGGATTAAATTGCAAATATATATGGATGAAATATTACATTGTTTGCCTGTATATTTGTTCGTACATTTACTTATATGTTTTTTTTTGTTTTATAGAATTCAAGAAATACTCTTCGTAGTACTCTTAGCCCGATTCGAGAGTTCAAACTTTTGTATTTATTTTTGAGCTAACTTAGGAAGCAATTCATATCCTTTGTCAAAGTTTCTCCTATTTAATTTCGGAAGACTGAGTAATTTTCTAACTACTTACGCAAATCTAAGTCTAATCTAAATCTACTAATTACGTCACAGTCACTTCTTAAATGTCTCAAGCTATCCAATTAAATATACGAAGTTTTCACTTTTCGTAATTACACCTCAAATATATGCCACACCAAGAAAGCATGTACTCTTATCCTAATCTTTACACCTTCAGATATTTACTCAGAAATTAATTTCATAGCCATTCAATCATTCAGTTTTATGCTCAATGAAATTAACCATTAGTTTAGTAAGCGATTACCACGACATTTTCACCGTTATAAAATCCGTAATCTTACGAATGCTATTTATCTGTTTGAAGCACACCAGACAAAAGACCTTTGGCAAAAAGTACAGGTTCAATGCACTCTTTTCTAATGTCCCTCTTTAGAGTACCGAGTATATTGTTCCAGCGTTGGAACTCCGAAATAAATATATTCATCTCCTTTTTGTCGAAGAACGTGCGGAGAAACAGGAAAATAAAATGATGGGAATGTTCTAAAAAATTGAAGGAGAAGAGATTCCTGCCGGCATGAGGGCCACAAACTGGAGAAACCGCTTTTTCGAAGACAGTCAATTTCTATCCAATTTTCTCGTAAACAACAGTTTCCCAGCGAATTAAATCGACCAAAACGCTCCGTTATAGTATTTTATGGAAGAGGGAACGAGTTTTTCCTGTGATAGAACAACTGGAAAATCCAGAAAAGGTCTTGCTTGAAAAGAGGATTTTTCATGCCCGAAAATACTAAAGTAAATTGAAGATTGTTCGGTTAAGTATTTCAGATCCATTTCCAACCTCTTTTACGCTAGCCTGAATATTTTGAGGTGCAGATATGAAGGCGTCATTTTTTCTACTCAGCAGCACCCTTTCCATTGTTATAGTAGGGTAGTTTTTGTTTACAAAGGGAAAGACTGGGTTTCTAAAATATAGTGTAATTCCGGAATAAGTTGCGCTCAGGATTATTTATTGCAACACAAATTGTTGCAAATTTATGTTTCAGATTCCTCAAACAGTAGAAATGGATAGCGATGTCCATTTACACTACTTTCCTCGATTTAAGTAAAACATTTCTTAAGCAAGAGACCGCGATTTCGTTACATAATATATGCAAATATCAAGCTGTTGTCGTTAAAATCATGTACTATAAAGAATAAAGGAGTGGTTTATAATATCGCGTTTATGTGCTGGATGATATTTCTCATATGAGGTCTACATCGGCTTGAAGTTGAAGAATTTCGCGAGAAAACGAAGTCGCATTTTTCGCAAAATGTCATAAAATGTCGCCCACTCCATAATTCTAATGCGCTGGAATCAAAATTAATAGCTTGCATAGTTGTATGTGGAACTAATTCAAGAATAACCATGCTTAGTTACAAAGTCCGAACTAAAAAAAACATTTCTTCTTCAAGCAAGAAAAATATGAGTACAAAATTTTCGTGGAAAATTTGTATTCTTATTTAAATTTATATCCTGCAGGGGTTGGCGAACGGATTAGCGATTGTCGCGGAAAATAGCCCTTGAGCTCAAATGTCTGATTGCGAATAAATTTTCACGCCTGGAATTTCTCTTTCCACGAAATTGGAATTATATGGTAAATTCTTATTCTTAAAAGGATTGGAAATGGAGTACTTGTGCAATAAGTGCTGCATAATTCTTCTTTGAAGGTATTTTGCGGGAATCAAGGATAAAGAAGTATTAAGTTAATAAATAAAGATACTTTGGTAAACGCTGAAATACTGAATAAAATTGAACAATATCGCAGGAAATGGATCCCCATGATTTCCTATTTGGCTATATTAATTTTATTTTTGAGTTATGTAACGAGTTATTTGTAAGACAAAAATCTTTAGTCTCAGTCTTATCTGAAATAAAATTTCATGTTTAAGCAAACTAAGAAATATTAGATGAATAAATTGCAGATTCAAGTCAAGAATGATCGAACAGTTTGCAGTGCAAACTTCTGCCGTGCACCCCCTTCTGCCCACCGTTGAACAGCTGTGGGGATGGAATATAATAATTCATTTGTTATCATACAGAATCTACTACTGCCTGTGATAAGTGGAAAAACGCCGTAGAAGTGCTCTTTCTTTATTATTTATAATGTTATCATATAATAAATTCATTCTAGTTTCATTATTTGATAAAAATGTTTGTTCATCAATACAGAATACATATTTTATGTTGCTCTCAAGTTTTCATGGCTATCTTCTACTTCCAGGTGGCTTTGCCAGTACAAACATCATGCTGATGTTATTCTCAATTCTTATTTCAACATCTCTTCAACTCGCTAATTTATTTTCGCTGTATAGGTTCTGTTCCGCAGCCAATATTCCTACCATTTCTCAGTATTCTCTTCCCTCGGCCAATTTCAATTCCGATATCTCTCTAACTCTCACTGCCTCATCCTCTCCGACATCTCTCCATTATTCAACGGTTTTCTTTCCTTCTCTCCCACGTTCTTCTTCCACGTTCCCTTGCTTTGTACCCCTCACATCCCTCTCTTACCTTCCAATCTGTCTATTTCATCACGCTCTCTTCCTCCTTTATAAACTGTATCTCCCTCAGATGGGAAATCCTTTTCGTTGGGACACAAAAGAAAGACACTCGCCCATTCTCGAACGGATTGCGCAGCGGAGGAGAGGAGTTTAAGGGATTTGACGTTTTTAAGGGACAGCATGGATCTTCCGGGGTTTGAAAAGGAGTGGGAGATTGCGGCCAAAAACGTGAATGGACGGGATAAAGGGCCTCTTTAAGGAGGAGAGGTAACACACTTGCAGAGAGAGAAATACTGGAGCGCAAAGGGCAGATAGCATTGAGTTGAGTTTTCTCTAGGAATATCCTTTCTGCGGGAGGATTTCTTTTTTATTTGGATGTACCATTTGGGTTCTCTTGATCCACCTCCGCTCTTCACTCGCGACTCGTCGCGCCCATTGGAATCTTCTCTACCTTGAAGAACGTGGTCAGAGGAGATTCCAGTGGGATCATCAGGATCTTCGGGGTCATCAATCCAGAGAAGGTTACGTTTCCACGTAAGATTGATATTATCTCCGAGAAAAGGAAGGCGATAAATTCCTCGGCGCACCAAGGGATCGGATCCGAAGATTTCCCTAAAAGTTTTCAATAGATCGATAGTATAATTTGAACTCACTTTTATAGCCTCAAGTATGGAATACATACTTCTACAATATCAGCTTTGTGATAATAATAATTGTCCTTTTTTGCGTCAAAGTTCTTTATCGCTGTTAAATATTGCACTTTGATGTTTGTGGGAGAACTATACGAGAAAAATCATCAATGGACTTTAGCAGAAGGATTGCTTTGGGGAATAAACATGTACAAACACAAGTAGTTATTTACTGCTAAATATGATGAAAATGCATTGATGTACTGAAAGCGGATATAGAATTCCTTAAATCATCATCTATAGGTATAGATTTTTAAATCCAGGAATAAATTTATTTCTATTCCCTATTCATTTTAATTACCTTTATTATACTCTATTATAACTTTAATTACATTTTATTATTATTAATAAAATAATAAATATTATGCATTAATAAGCACTAAGATATAATTTACATTGATGATTGGTTAAATGGAGGAGGAGACA
>KZ308531.1:190172-338330 GCA_000376725.2 Ladona fulva | reverse complement strand
TTTTACCCGATGATTATCTTCGTTTGGGTTCCCCAACGGTTTGAAGTTGAAGATTTTTGCGAAAAATCGAAGTCCGGAATTTTTCGCAAAATTTGGTCAAGTTTGATCCCCTGTATAATTTTAATGCGTAAAATCCAACGTAAATGATTTCCATAGTCGTATGTAGAATTTATTAAAAATTAAACATTGGAAGTTTCATAGCCCGTACTCAAAAAAATTGTTTTCGTATTTTCGGCCAGCTTTTTTCAATTCTAGCCCACTGTGCGCCGTCAGGCCACATAGAGAAAACCATTCACAACAAAAAATGAGTAATCCCAGCATTTACCAAAAGAATTCTCCTACAATTCCATTCTGCGATTAAAAGAAAATATCTTCGAAAAAGGCCATAACAGCTAAGTAACAGCGACGGGAGAGCAGATGATATCCAGTGAAAACTCCAAATAAACATTATTCGGCAAATTTCTGAAAGCAGCTCTGACGCCACAAAAAAGTGAAGATTAAAAGTTCCGTATTTTAAAAAAATTCGAGAGTAAAAGGAGTCGAGAAGAGGGAAAAAGAAGAAGAGGAAAATACTCAGGCAACAAAGAGTATGAGATGGTAGCAGAAAATTAAATGATTGATTACTGCAAGAAGCTCCTTTTAGAGATGAAAGCGATTAGTAAAGGAGACGCCTTAAATAAAAAAATGAAATATCTCGGAGACATCGGCGCAAACAAACGGCTTGAAAAGAGCTCAGAGGAAGAGAATCAAACATAAAAGATCTATTGATTGGAAGGAGTTTTTCCAAGCGTAGGAAAGGATAAAGGAAGAGAAAGGGGTCCAGGAAGAAGGGATGCGTGAAAGATGAATACGGGAAGAGGATCGATTAGTCTGTTGGAATGAGGAAAATAGGCGTTGAAGGGATAGTTAATGACGGTATCTCGTAAATTACAATGGAAAATAAAACTTTGGCGGTGTTGTAACAAAAACCCTCTTCAGTCATCGAGAGCCATGGCATCCATATTATTGGGATAGGTTGCAAAAGGAATAGAAAGGAAGGGTTAGAGTTTTAGGAATAGAATCCTGGATGAAGGTTTAACCTTTCCTCGGGAAAAAATATATAATGCGCAGGGAAAATATTCCCCTTCGTAGGTTTGTTTCCATTGCAATACTTTTGCTCTACAATATTCTCTAGTGAACGCTCAGAAGAGTATATATTGCACTATTTTGACGTTTGAGATAATCGAGAAACAAAAATAGAAATAATTCACGGTACGGTAGTTAAATAAATGGTTTAATAGTTTCAAAAAAACCCCGTATTTTTATGGAATGAACAAGTCTCGGAATCAACTTTTTGAGGGTTGAGAAACCTGTATACGCAGCATACAATTGGTAATTTTCGAAAGATGACTTCAATTTGGAGCAAGTAAAGAGCGAGAGTGGGTAATTTTTGTTTCATTCACGAAGTAAAAATTATTTTCTAACTGGCTGAAGTTAATTCTCAAGGGGAAATTAAATGATTAATAAATATCATCCCATGGAGCCTATAAGGACTCCCGAGAAAACAATATACTATCGAGATAACAGAGTAGTCAGTACATCGAACAAGACTTGGAAATAACTATTTACCCAACGAAATTTTAACATCACGAACATTTCCGCAGTTTCATTTAATTTCCGAAATTTCTTCACCCACTTCCGCGTAAAATAAGCAAACGAATCATTCACACTAAGTCAAAAGTTAATATATAATCTAAAGAACAGAGAAAGACATGAGGAAACAATTTAAATGTAAATCACAAACATTGGAGGCAACAAAATTTTGTTTGTGGACCTAAGTTTTGTTAAAAATCTCCCTCCAAAGTTTTCAACTTTCCCTGCTCGGATTAGTATTTTACTTCCTCGCCTCCTTGATTGTAACGAAAAAATTTATAACAACCAATTGTCAATATTGAGACGAATAACATACACTCCTACAGATTCTTAAGTTTGACTCAGTAACTTGTTTATCGTAACTGCAAATGTTAAAATCTTTAAAACTTCCTCTTATTCAAACAATATATCATTTATTCTTACCATACTTTGAAGTGGGCCAAAATTCCTTTTGAAATTTTATGAGAAAATTCATAAGCTCAGATTCAAAAATCGCATCGGTCATCGGAAGCTGTGGTTGCCAACCCTTCGGGACTCAAAGACCTTTAAACTTACTATATTGAATCCCGTGGACCACTAATATAAAGTTTTGTAAAGATACAAACTTATGTAAAAGAACTATGCTTTTATTGGTGTAATGCGGCTGGTGTCGCTCGTCTATCCTGTGTTGAACCCAACCTTGATCCGAGCCAGACGCTCTCCCCTAACCCGCGATCTTCAGTAAAAAGAAAGTGAACTTAAAGAACTTAATAGAAAACCATGGATAAGACCCCGAGTCAGGAGCCATGAACAAAAGTTTTCCGGCAGGAAGTGAATTTATTCCACGTCGTCGTCTATCCTGTGTTGGTGACGCGAAAGGGATTCAGAATATAACGAAAGGGTACTGTACCCATTAAGATTGAAAATAATGCCCAGATTCTATTCACCATCTTTTTCACAGCAATCATTGTTGGCTAATTAGTTTCCGTTTTAAATGTTCGCGGAATTGATTACACAAACCTGTAGAATATACCAATTATTCTGGTTGAATGAAGATTGGATATCAAGCCTTGTCTTTAAATTGTAAAAAATAATGACAATGAAAGTTAAACAGATGAATGTACTCCATAGCATAAACACCATTTGTTAAAATATATATCTTACTTGCATACGCTCACCATATGCGATAGTATGCAAGAATTTAAAATTGAGTTTATGTTAAAACGTATTCTCTTCCAATGAACACACTGCTTGTGACAATTTCATCGTACAACTAATCATTTTCAGCCCTATGAAGTCGTATAACTACTGCAATGAACTCTTTCGACTAAGATAACTTTTTCATCTCTATTCTTAAATAATACACAGTAAGTAGACTCATTAAAATTTGGATGGGAATATTATGCTACTACTGAATGACAACTCGTCAGATAATGAAGGAGAATCCGCAGGATATGATGAAAACAGCGCACAAGGCAAAAAGAGAAAAATAGAGTAACCACTGAACGTTTGTATCCTATGAAAAATCATTAAGGTATTGGATTGACTTGTGTTGGAGTGCTGTTGTGTTAAAGTGTTGGACTTTGAATATCATTTTGAGTGCGAGAACGGAGAGGCCTCAATAGAAGTCGATATGTAAAAAAACCTTTCTGTTAAGTTGAGGAACCTTTTTTCATGGAATGGCTGCGTTTACCATTCGGGTTCATAAGAAACCACTAGGTCACGGATGAAAACTTCAGACTGCATTTTCGTGATATTGCCTACAATTTTATGTGCATTGCCTACAATCAAACTTTTTTAGTTCGAAATCAATCGAAGGATTATATTGGAATTGAAAAGATAATCTGGATCTCTTGCCAGAGAATTCATATTTGACGTCTTGGGAGATTTTGTAGTCTAAGGCAAGTGGTTCGTGGATATGATGTTCCAAGATATCATTCTGGGTACTTCAACACCAATCGGATCAAAGTTTGATGTACTACGTTTTTACCCCTATCGAACTTATTTTGATCCAAGCCATTCATTTCCTCTTAAATAATAAGATATAAATAATTTCCTATGTAGAGCACAAAGTTGAGCTTTATCAAATTAGATTTCTTCATGCATTTACGTACTACCGAGGTTGAAGTCTGTCTGGTCAGGTCTGCTGATCTGCAGAAGACTGAATATCTTTTTCAATATGAAGATAAAATCTCTATCAATTCATAATTCAATTTTTAATATATTTTATTCATTTTGATTGATAAACCACTTCCAGCAATTCATCTTTCAAAGTTTTACTGCATCCCTGAAACGATACAAGAATCACACGACTACAGCGCAAGATGATTAAAGCGGATATATTGATAAGATTAAAGGATTATGATAAAAAGGCTGCTTCCTTACGTGATTTAAGAATCGCAGCTGTGTATTTACACAACCGACTTCTTCGGGGAAATGGAGGGGAATAGAGAGGGAGGGTGGGGCAGTATGACGCGACGTGATATCACACATGGAGGGGAAGGGAAGGAGGTGGCCTTCACAGTTTCCTCCTCTGTCTTCTTCAGAACGCCAAGATTTAGATACATGTAGTTGTGTGAAGTATGTTTGAATTGCCATGTTCCACTTAAAAGGAATGGATTGTCTTTGAGAAGTTTTATATCTGGAATGATTTCCTAATCCAACTCTAAGAGACCATGAAACTTTTCGTTTAGATTGCTCACGCATGGAAGCTAAAACATTCCGCACTTCAGTTGTTTCGAACAGTGACCGCGGCCTTCAGAGGAATAGCGAGGAATGGAGATAAGGGGGTTCCATCTGGTGATACACTAAGGAAGGAAGAAGCTCAGAGAAGGTCAGTAGTTCTAATTTGTATTTATGTTATTCATTGGCTCGGTTGACTCATAGTTGACTATAGAAGTATAACGTACACTTGGTCAGAAACATGTTTTAGTGCAGTGTGCAAGTGTGAATCTTTGGTGAATTACATACAGTGCATGAATTATTTCCGAAATATTCAAAGATTTCATTCCCTTCAACTAAGAATCTTCAAAGACACAACGGAAAAGAGTTCGACTGCTTACTCAAGCCTAATAATGTCAATGAATGCTAACTATATTGTCTAATAAAGATTCTTTTTCTTTTAAAAGACATTTTCTATTGGATATAGTTAATCAGGATAGTATAATTAGTTAAAATTCATGCTTAGGAAATGGACTACGTTAAAATCTCCAATCTCAATTTTTAACATCAAGAAATGGAATCTTGTGTATGGGTATTTTAATATTATTCAACAATACAGAAACTACAGGATTGTAATCTATCGATTCTATATTCTGGTGTTATGGCCTCATACAATTCGATTCTTCTTATTGAACTTGTCATTTATTTCATGAGTTCAAGAATCGCTTCATCATAAAAACCTTGGATATGAGTTTACCTCAGTCTTCTTAATAAAGTAAAAAGTTGTTATGCGTGTGTCTATGTTAGCCAAAAACTAGAGAAGCAGACGTTGCAAAAATTTCAAGCTTTAAAGAGAGTTAAATATTCTCCGTGTGGAGATAAAATGCTACTTTTTAAATGGAAAACGATCCCCGCCTCCTCTGACCTGATCTAAATATCTTATTTTTTATTATTATTATAAATGCTGATGCTCATTTGGAACCTGATCTAGGTGGAAACTATGTCCAATTTTAACGAAGAACCAAATTCCGTTAATTTATACTGTGGAATGAAAAGTGTTGTATAACGAAGTTTATAGAAGTCATTTTCATCTTAGAGCTGAATGTATAGGGCAGCTATTTATTGTAGGGATAAATGAACAACTTAATGAAATAGAGTAATCTGTGGTCCGGAGTTACTGAAAAATATATTCCGAGGAAAAGAATAATGCCTTCCTACAAGCTACACTACTTATTGAAATATTAAGATAAATTTGAATTTCTTGTAAATAGACGGATTGTGGAAATTAGGAAGGAATGTTGAAAAATTCCAAAAATTTATTATCGATAAACTTCTCTTATACCGATCTATTTACCTACAGATTGCCAGCGTGAAGAGACGTGAGGTCCTCTTTAATAGTTTTTATGTTTAGTAAAATTATTTTTGTAATAAGTTCCGTGATTTAATCAACAACGAAGGGTTAAAATAGAGGTGAGACAATGGGTGAATTTTAACTGAGTGAGTATTATGTTACTCCTCAACAGTGTAAGGAACAGAGGTGTCGTACGGAATATTCACTCAGTTGAAATTCAAGGTAGTTTCCCCTATATTTCAATTATTGGAGACTCTCCGGCCAATGTGAGTTCTGTTTTACTGACGGACATCCTCTCTGTGCTTCTCAAGCAACAGGGTCATTAACTGTGAATTCTAAATTACGCTCACTTTTTCTCACCCTTGATTCTTGTCTCTCTAACATCTTCTCGTAATGACAACTCCATCCGCTGGACATAATCGGTTTCACATAGCCCACACAATTGCAGCAGTTTTCGCATCCTTTGAGAAACAAATTAAATTATTCCCAAGATATAATCCACCCTCTACATAAGCCGGGCGTACATCAAACTTCTTGCCTATGGTGCAATAAAAATAATATTGGCAGAACGAAAAGAAACAAGATACTTGCTCACTTCAGAAATAAGAGATTACGAAACTCAAGTGCATATACAAGAAGAGAGGATCGGAGTAAGATCGATAATCTAAGGATGGTAAACATTTTACGGAAAGAAACTTTATTAGACACTTATGAAATCATTTTCATTTACAAAGTTCAAACAGTGGCCATAAACAGTGACGCCGGTCCCCAAATCACCCCTTTTCACTGAATTCGGTTACTTCCGTCTACTCATCACGTCTAACAAGAGTCGTTCTTAGACAATCTATGGAAAACAGATTCATTCAGAATATGAGTGTCAACCATTTTGCATCCCCTCAGATCACTTCACCAACTAAAAACGGAAGTTCGCTTCTGAAATGTGCGCACACCATTACATTTACATCCTTCTGCTGACGGCGTTTCTCTGTTTTTGTTCACATATTTGTATTGTCTTTTATACATATTTTTATCATTTTTCGGCTTCGTCTCTTTAGTCGATCTTCAGCCCACACATGCTAACTCAGTTTTGTTAATAAGCACCACCGTCCGCCTGCTGACTTCAAACTGTCTGTTCGATCCGTTTTTTTTTAGTTTTTAGATTTTAAAAACTTTTATTCCATGGCAAATCACTACAGTTTTTATCTCACTCACGAACCATTTGGCACACTGCACCTCAAAACCCTTATAGAGTTAAGGAGAAATTTAACAAAGTTTTCAAATGAGGATTCTTACAGAAAATCATGATTTTCATAATATCTTTTAAGCAAAAGTAATCAAAAGTCAATAAACGGTTTTTTACAATGTGTAAAATGTTATTCATAAAAAATAGTACAAGCGAAGTTTCCCAAAATGTACCTACAGAAAAAATTATACATCCTGAATTTTCATTATCGTATTTGATTGCTTTTTGTTTCAGAATCACGTGGGCGCCTGAAGAAGAATTGATATCAGCTAATACCGTATCACTCATGCTTACCGATGATGAGTTCCTCAGAAATTTCAGAAGCAGAAATCAACCCAGAGCAAGATGACCTACCAACTGTTGCCGCGAAGCTTGGCGTGAAGGATTATCAAGGGAGAGATAGCATAACTCCGACAGAAAAGCAGTTGCTGATGATCAACGATAAACTGGACGATGATGGTAACTCCATCTTAATTAGGTTTACAAAGCTTGGAAAATCAGATGTAGTCGAATTCCTGCTCAAATTTGATGGTATTCTCATAAATCATGGGAACAAAGACTGTGAAACTGCTGCTGAAATTGCCAGGGACGAGAAACAGTTCGTCTGCTTGCTCAAGCTGCTCGAGGCGGATGCTTTATTCCCTTTTAGATTATACGTTGATGAAGTGGAAAATGAGGAACTAAAGACGTTTCTCACGAAAAGAGGAAAGTTGCATGCTGATATAGAAGCAGGAGACCTGCAGAGTGTTAAAGATACTCTCAGGAACCAAAAGCCGTCTATTTATTTAAACAACGAAAATGAGTCTGCACTCTTTTGTGCTGCAAGTTTCGAGCAGATTGATATATTTGCTCACTTACTCAGCATAGGGGCCAAATTCAAGGACGACGAAGAGGAAAATCAATGCACATTTAGTAATTATTTGTTGGATAAGTTGAACGATCTTCTACAGGATCAATTTCTTAAAATAGAAAACTACCACGTCATGAAACTTTTGTGTCGGTCCAAGTCTCCGCAAACGCTTACCGAAATAAGGTACGGCATATTGAAGGGTATTTATGACTACCTTAGAAAATCCAAAGTTAACAATTTGATAATGAAAGTCCTGGAATATGAAGATATCGACGTTGTATTTGACTTTGAGAAGGAGCATACAAACAACATTTACTGTTTGAACAACTGTGAAATAGAAGGACTGACTGTGACTCCAATCCAAAGAATTTTCATCGGCGCTAAAAAATGCTTATCTACGGACGGCGTTTGCAACGAGGTCGCAGGGACATTGGCCCACGAGTTGTGCCACATGGCAATGGAAGTGCTATACCGAAACAATGCTAAGCCTTACGCAGTTGGTGAGGAATCTGTTTCAATAGGACAATTGTACAAAATTATAGTGGATGAAATGTTTGAATCATTTAAGAAAAAGAAGGGAAATATTGATGAGATAATAGAGAATGTTTTCCAATGGTACCCTAAACGGCAATGGGAATCTGAGCTGATTGTTAGGGTGCCTCACATATTAGGATTCTATGGAGAAGGAGAAGGCGAAATAATATTGCAGACTCAGGCCAAGGGATTGTACAATTTTTACCTGAATCATGTTGTCACAGACTCAAGAGGGTACACTAATCCAGCATTCTTCAAGAAAGTTTTATGTAGCATTGAATATCTACATACATACCACGGTTGCATCAGCAAAGCCGATAAGGAAAGGAATCCTTTCAAAATCCCGCTCAAATCCTTTAGAAGTAGTTTGGTACAGAAAGGAGTTCTCCAGGTAATTACCACTAACATAGTAAAACTATGTGCACTACACATTTATCACGAAATGAATATGTCCCAACGATATCAGATGGATAAAACTTGTCTGTTTTTTCGACTGGATTGTTTCTTGAAACATAACGAGGAAATTTTGAAGGCATTCGAATGTAGTGCGTGCCGTCTAATGGTGCTTGTCTGTAACGAGAAACTCGTTGATATTGACCTCGTAGCAAGTAACTTCTATGATATGGACATTGAAATTGGAAAGAAAGAAGTTATATTGGTTGTCGGGAAGGAATGCGAGATTTTAAGTAAGAAATCAACACTTGGAAGGAAGCCACTGAATTACTTTTGGAAAGATTTGTCAGAGCCTTACAAAGCAGAATGTTCGATGCGGACGATCAGCTTCAAAGGTCACGAGACATACTTAAATAAATGGATCAAAATAGAAAATATATCAAAAATTATTCCGAATGAAGATATGCTACGGCTCACCGCAGAAGAAATAATGATGATCGGAGATGGAAAAAAAGATAATTGGGAAGGATACAAAAGTTACTATTACATAGAGAGGGATTTGGCAAAGGTTATTGTGGATGCATCCTTCTTTCTGGAACTTCCAGAGACAACAGTGTTGTATATTACAGGATTGAGTAAAAAAGAATCTTCGAATCTTCATCTTGACGAGAGCAAAGTTCAATGGCTGAAGGGTTCTCTAAAGGATTTGGACGATTCGAAGCATATCTTCATTCGTGAAGTGAAGGGGAAAACACCATTTGGTGATGAGTTTGATGTTCTTAAAGGAGGTTCGAAACATTGGCTTCATTATTCGGAGAAAAAGTTTCACGTTCTTACTCTACGGGGAATAGATGATGGCATAATGAATTACCTTAGAAGAACGGTTTATTCAGAGAGAGAGTTAATAGAATCCTTAAAGAACAGGATAGTGCTGATTTCGGATGACCCAGGGACAGGTAAATCTACCTTGCTGACCAGTCTGATTCGGAAAATCAATGATTATTATCCAAAATGTTGGGTTGCAAGGATAGATCTGATTGAACAGGCTCTTGGTGACAAAAATTCCCTAAGCTTAGAGAAAATCAAGGTAAAAAGTCGACCTGAAGAAATTTTGGACATATTCTTCCGAATGTCCGGATTAAAGGGCGACTTGGAAATTTTTCTAATGAAACAGATTACCAAGTCAAAGGAATTGGGAAGCGAATGCAAGGTATTTCTTGACGGCTACGATGAGGTTTCGTCGTTGTACAGAGAAAATTTGCTCACTCTGTTCAGGACTCTGATCAAGGAAACCTCCATTCAGCTGTGGATCACCACTAGAGTACACGAGAGAATTGATTTGGAGGTGGAGTTGGGCACTTGCTCATTCTCACTGGTTCAGTTTTCCAATGATAGGATGACTATGTTTCTCGACAAGCTATGGAAGCACAGGTTGTTGATGTCAGAAAACATAAAAAGAGAGAGTGATTTTTGGGATGCGAAGGAAAGACTACGAGAGAAAATTGACGGCATTCTCAAAGAAAATCAGGACGATCCAGATCCCTTATTTGAGGGCTTAAGGAAAGTCTTATCTGAATTGGAGGATGATTCCGAAGAGATGTCATGGGAGGAAAAGATGCAGCATTTGAGGCATCATATTGAAGGGCTGGACTTCAGGCCTTTTGCCAATGGAGTCATCTTTAGATCTTCTATAAAAGACAAGGAAATAAAATTTACTGGAATCCCACTTCATCTTTTCATGGTGGGAAGTGTAGTATACGATAACAATTTAAGGTTGGGCATTTATTCGGACTTGTACGGTCTTTACACAGAGTTTGTTAAGGGAAAAATAGAGATATATTGGTTAGAGAAGCAAAAGAACACCATTAATACTGTGAGAAAGAAAAAGCTGTTTCAGGATGAGAAGAAAAAGATATTCGATCTCCATATAAGAGTTGCTAGAATAGTGCTAAATGGGGGAAAGTCTAGTAAAATTAATAAGATAGACGTGGATGATGATGATGATCTTGGAGTGGGTGTAGGAATTCTTACCAAATCGGGTGAGAATTTTCAGTTCATTCACAGAACATTTGCTGAGTACTTTTTTGCCGAATGGATTTTGCTGAACATGGAAGAAAAGATACTTATGGAAGTAATGTTCGATGAAAGGTATAATCTTGTGAGAACGTTTCTATCCAGTGGTGTGGACAGAGAGGATAGAATACTTGTGATGGAAGAATCATCTTTCGAAAAGTTGAAGATGGAATCTTTCTTCAAAAGCTTCGCGAAGAAACCTATGATAAGAGATTCGAATGCAGTCAAACTTTTTCGGAAGATTCTGTATGTCTTCGAGGATGTGTGTAAACAGGAAACAATCGATGACTTTATCTTGAAGTTTGCCAAATTCTTAAACCAGAAAACGTATCCTGACTACATAAGTACCTTCAGGTTTCTTCGAGAATGTCTCACAGATAAAATGTTAGCCGATTTGTTCGGGAAGCATATAGAGTTGACGTTTAGACCGATATCGGTCATTATAAGGGTCTGCAATGAGGATGAGTTAAGGGAGATTTTGGGAGAGTTGGAGAATTCTTTTCGAAACAAATCGAGTGATGAAACAGAACCCGACAGCTGTTCTGAAGGCAACGAAGATAACCTTTTAAGAAAGTCTGAAGACCACGGTGGTCAGGAGCTGATTCTCAAACTCGTTCGGTGTAGAGATACGTCTGGATACGGTATACTACACTTGGCCTCGATGAACTCCAATCCCAATGTATTTACTCTAACGTTGGAACTCTTACAAAGGGTGCTAGATGAGAAAGAGATGATTGAATGCATATTGGAGACTACTAAAGATGGGTCAAACATCATGCATTGTAGCGCGATGAGAGGAGCTTTGAATATACAGGAAATCTGCTCTTCCATCGAGGGAAAGCTTCCGGTAATATATCTCCTGATCGGTATGGATGGATCTGGCCGAAATGTCCTTCATGTCGCTGCAGGAAACTTACAAATTTCATCGTTCTGTTGGATTTTAGACTTTCTTTACGGTACTGATCATGGAGTAACATTAAGGAAACTTCTGGTACAAGGAGATCAAAATGGGAAGACGATTTTTCACTACATGTGCGAGTTTTGTTCAAGACATAACTTTGAAAAGATGCTGAAAAAGTTGATGGATTATTTGGGAGAAGACGCAGTGAAAGAGCTCATGAGGAGGCGCGATAACAGAGGAAGTAACATATTTCATGTTTTAGGACTACTGACCTCCTTGGACAACGTACCTATTTTCGAAAATTATTTCGACACTGAGGATCTGACGGAGTTGCTGTTGCAGGTAGATGATATTGGAAGAACTTGCCTGCACCTGACATTAGAGAATACTTTTTTGGATACGCCACAATTGAAAGACAACTTAAAAGAATTATCAAAGGTTTTAAGCCTAGAATCGTTTAAGAAATTACTTCTTACTGGGGATAATCATGGACAAACCTTTTTACAGCAACTGAGGGAAGGCGGGGGCATCTTTGTGAATTATGAAGAAATCATTGATAACCTTCGAATATATCTCCCGGAGTCCTCCTTTCAGGAATTACTTAATGTACTACCAACGTAAGAAGGAAGTTTATAAAGCTAACATGAATTTTACTGGCTCAATTAAAAGTTTTTAAGCTCAATTCTTTCACCTCGTTACATTTTCGGAGCAAATTTAGTAGTTGCAATGTACCAGATATGATACTT
This sequence comes from Ladona fulva, assembly GCA_000376725.2. Lineage (NCBI taxonomy): Eukaryota > Metazoa > Arthropoda > Insecta > Odonata > Libellulidae > Ladona > Ladona fulva. Next base: position 325,967 of record KZ308531.1, on the reverse strand, counting down.
TTAACGAAAATGCAATCAGTTTGAAATAATGTATCCAATATTTGGAGTACTTTCTTATAAGTGATTGTGTTGTTTGTGTACGCATCTCTTCTCCTAAAAATATTCTGTAAAAATATAGAGTATTATGTTATTTTAGAATTGGAATATCTTACCTGCATTATTAACTTGGTATGTACATACTTTCAATGTTTTTTTCTGAACTGTACCCACTACCACTTGCTCGTGCACTTACTTGCAGAGTGGAAATTGTTGAAATAATAATAATTTCTATATTCTGTTTAACTCACTGAGCTTCTCTGTTTATCTGAGGCGATTTATCTGTTTGCCAAGGATTGGCTTGAAGTTTATCCTATACTATCATGGATCTTATTTTATAAAATTGAGGTCTTAAATAATGACAACCTCGTTATTATTAAAGCCTAATTTTCTCTATTTCTTAAGGAATTATGAATTTCTTAAAATCCAGATATCTCTAATATAAGGGGTAGGCGATTTCTGGAAAACTTGAGAGGATTATGATTTCGGTTTGATATCGTTAACTCAGAAAATTACTTTCGTCGGCTATGCTTTCGTCCGCTGGAAGTAAGTGAAGAATTAGAGCTCTTTCCGATGTAAGATCTTTGAATTCATTGCATCAATGGTTCTGCCACGGATGGATTTTATTGGAGAGATAGAATCGAGCCTAACGTTGAGCCTAACGCGCGTTTCGCACTCCCAGAGTGCATCTTCAGAGGCGAGATAGTGACTCAGTCACTATCTCGCCACCACCTATCACCACCAGCGGCACTCCATTTATCCAGGGGAAATTTAGGAAAATAAAATATATGCACAATTTAACAATCTTCTTTGAGCTGATTGTTATATCATCATCATCATCAGCCATTTTCAATCCGACGTCGGATGTAGGATTGTTATATATACAACAATATATGTATGAGAGTAGCGCAACTTCTGATTCTCTAATTTTAGATGAACGCAATCTCAAACACAAGTCTACTTCATTTATAAGATTTATTTACCGATGAAAGGTTCGGCTTTAGATTCGTTCCGGCTAACAGTTAGCGACTTACGAATTAGATTCTGCTAAAAATGGTCTTCTTTGGCCAAGTTCTCAATTAATCTCGTGATTTTTCGTTCAGAAATTCTCCTTATCACCCATTCATAACGCGAAGAGTTTTCACTCTCATCAAGGAATCCTCCCTCTGAAAGCTGGAACGGAAGTTTTCGTAAGCACGTTTGTTTACCCATCCGCCATTCTGCTTTAGGAGTGAGAAGACCAAGTCCTCGAATTCGCTTTGCTATTTTGTTATTTATACCTCTCGGCTGAATTAGTAACTTGAGAAGACGCAGGAAACTCGGGGGGCAAACTGAGGGTGCTTCACTCGCTCTCCCTGACTTCGATTCGAGAAATTCTCGATCCCATCGCGATGTAGACTGTTTCATAATGCCGTTAGCAGAAAGAAAGACCTAAATTTACTTATGCACGATGTCATTTATATGGGAAAAAAGTGTTGAATATAAACTGACCTATCCACCGATTCTTACAACAGTATATGTTTGTGCTACAGTTACGACCGATATGCCGAGGTGAAAATAACATTTTTCATGCCCTTCGATATTCATCGGGGATGTGTTTCGTAGTATGCTATTGTTCCGCAGACAAAAAAAAACGCTTAAGGGGAGAGATACACAGTATCTCTGGAAAGGCTCAAACAACAATATTATCTCTTAAAGGAAACGCTATTTTGCATAACGAACTGGGTATTGCTTTAAAAAGTGTTATCAAGGGCGATCATTTCAATTATGAGAATATTCATATTTAAAGAAATTTCATACCTAAAATCTTTGCACGTATTTCCGCTTAGCTAGGGCTACATATTAAAAAAAATATATTGCCGATAGTTAAAGATTTTTAAGAAAATACACACATTAAGTTGACTAACGTCTTTCCCAGAATAGAAAAGCCGTTTGCTAAGAAGGCAATCATCACTGCTAGGAAACATTGGATAGGCCTAGATAGCACAGCAAACGCTCTCAAATTGGAATTACCAGGCTACTATTTATATTTGGGATTAAAATATAAATGGAGTACATCAAAATCAACGCACTGAAGCATATATACAAGAATAAGATACATCAAATTGCAGTTCATAAAATTATCCAAATAATACATAAGATTCGCCGAAAACTAATTTCTCTGGAACCATCCCCGAAAACCACGTTTCTAGCGAAAAACGCTTTAAATTGCGAAATCAAACTTTCAAAGGAAAGATTCAATAGAGTTGAGGTCTAAAACATAGTCTTCCTTATAAAGCTACACCTACAAGTCGCTAAGGAGGATTTTGGATCTTAAATCGAATTCTTCCGTGTGAAAGTACTATCAGAAATTTGTCACTTCAACAGACTCGCAAAAAAACGTAAGAAAATATACGTGTCAGAATAAATACCAAATTTCTCCCTGGTATTCAGCCTTCTTATATTCATATTTTTTATTGGCATAATTCTTCATCTACGATGCACTTCACGGATGTTGTAGGGACAAATTTTTGGCTCAATTACCTTTGGAATAATAGCAGTTTGGATACTGAATGCATCATCACATTATTGCATACACTCAAAAATTTAAGGTCGAAGCTTGCCCATCCTAAAATTATAGAAACAGAAAACTTCCATTTATGACGATTCAGAAAAAGATTATTTTTACTGTTTTCCAAAACAAGAGATGAGATTCCAGTGACGTATTCTAGTTAGGTCTAGAATACTAGACTGAAATTCATCCAATAAAGATCGTTGCTATATGCGTTGAAATGCGTATGCTGTTGAAAGTCGTTGCTGTTACTATTAATCATTAAAGATAAGGCTGACTACATTCGTACAAGGATTTAAGTGGTAAACCAATTTGAATAAGTAATATGGTTCTTCACAAGATTATCGGAAATTTTTAATTATCAAATAAGGGGTATCATTAATAATTGAAAATAAAAATCATCTTAAGATTAATCTTGGCCATTTTGTCCGGTTTTGCACAGCCAGTAATAGTCGAACGAGTGTTTTTTGCTGTGATGAAAAATCCCTTGAAAAATGTATATTCCCCCCGTGACTCTTGAGTAGAATTTAATTAAACAAATATTAGAATGAAATATGGATACAAAATAAATTACCAAAGAATCAGTCCAGTTGTTAAAACATAAATACTAAATAGAGAATTGCAGGTCACTTTCGCATATGCTTAAAATTTTAATAATAAGGTTGAGATTGATTTTTTTGTTCTATTTTAAATTGAATATTATGTGTTGATTCTAGTACACACTGAGCTAATTCAATTTCAGAGTTTTATAAGCCTGAAAGGGCGCCGACAAGTATCAACTGTTGCATCGAGAATAAAGAGAATTATTAAAGCTTCAAGTTTATATCACTGATACTGATATTTGTCTTTGTATGTATAGTAATTTGAGAAAAATACAAGTACAGATCACGGAAAGAAATCGTAATTTGAGTTATCGTAACGATTTTCCTCATTTTTCGTTACCTTTCATCCATGAAATTTTTCGTTGATGTCATTTGCTGTAATATCTAAACATTATAACGTTATCCTACCGTATAACATTACCGTTTTTACCCAAACAATATTTTGAACTGATTTATGAACCAATTTTCCAGAGTGAAAATTGCGCATAAAATTCCGAAGAAAGAATAGCGACATACTATTTTCGGATGACTAAGAAATCTGTGTAGGACTCAAGAGTCAGACAAGAGACATTCTCAAATAGAAAGAAAGGGGAGAGAAACTGGAAAATGAAAGAGCGGCCAAAAAAGATTACACCCTTGGGTTCGTGTTTTCCCCATCTATTAGACCTGATTCATCTCTCTTTCTATGCCTCTTGTCCTCCCACGTCAAGTTTCTCTTCGTAAACTTATCTATTTCTCGTCCTCTTGGAGAATGCGCCGGCAACCCTCTAACTTCCCTTTGTAACACTCTGACGACCTTTTCTCTCCCTGTATTTCTTTCCATTTCATCGCAGCGTATTTTTCTGTTCTCCGCATCCTTTCACTTTTCTGGAGACAGTATTCCGAAACATGGGACAAAATAACTTTACAAGGTCGAATCTTCTGCGTGATTGCTGCCGTGCTTGTCCTTTTTATCTTGTAAAGTGTTACGCTTTTGACAGAAGAATGATGAGCGTTTCTTGCTGCGTGGGTGTTTTATTCCACAATCTCCGGTGGGAGCAATCTGTCCCCGCAAGTCACATCCTTCCTTGTTTCATCTAACAACGAAATTAGCAACAACAATTGAAACCTTAAAACGAGAACAATAAAGGAGATTTTTTCCTGAAACATTTTTTTATCATCTTACCACAGGAAAAATAAACTTCGTACTGCCAGTTTCGGCGCTTCAATCGACATCACCAGATAAAGAGACGACAAACAGACACTGTGGCAGCCCCTGCCACAGCGAGGCCAGGGGCTGTACAAGCAAACCAAATTTCGCTTTGGATGGCAGAATTTTTGGGACGAAGACTCGCGCGAAAACGTGCCTAAATTAAAATTTGCATTCGATTCTTAGTGTACTTTTAATATTAATAATGATGTGCGTAAGTGACACACATCCAAGAGAAATAAAAACAAACCATACATAATCGGGTCGCAGGCGAAATATTTTCTCATATATCTTTTGACGATATCTTACTAAAGAGTAAAAGGGAAAGAATGAATTATTTAACCAAAACCTAAATTCTTTCAGGATTCTTGCGAATATTGCACAACGTTCTGTTTTTCAGTGTGCAGCAGAGCAAGACTACACATTTTCTCTTACAAACACTCCACAACTTGGAAATAAATCTTCCTAAAATATATGGCATTATTAGAAACTTTAATCACACTTTATTCTCCTTAAATGTTGTTCCACTCAAAGAGGGGGGTACTGGAGTCTGTAATACCCAAAAATATGACATCATTAAAGCCCCCACTTACACGGGAAATATACGTAGGAGATCACAGGATTTGGAAAAGATGGAAAAGGAGAGAGAAAACGTGTTGGAAAAGAATAGAAGAGATAGAGAAAGCAGACGAAAGAGCTGAAAGAGGAACGCAAGAAGAAAAATTGTTTATTTGGTGAGATACATTTTCTTGAACCAGAAATATATTTGGATAATTTCCATCTTTTTGAGCTCATTGAGATGACTCCCATTTCAAAAAACGTAATGTAGCTGAAGTAGAAGATGCATGGCAGTTATCTACCGGCTAATTCCTAAGTTACTTTTAAGGAAATATTTCAGGGGAACATAATAAAAGTCACAATATTTTCTAAAATTAGTTTAAGTTTTTAAAATTAGCATAGTTTTCTTCTGCTAATCGAATGATGCAAAATAAATGCCTCCTCATTAGCATTAAGTGATACGGGAATGTACGAACTTAAAAGTAAGACTAGCTTAATCACTCAATTTAATTCTATTTTACGTTTGTAAGTCCAATTGAATGATACGTTTTAATCCCGGATTTAATTATTGTGAAGCTTAAGTGTGGTTTCCAGTATATTAAGGTATATCTAATAAAAGTATTCTTTTACTGAACAAAGGAAACCCCCGAACCCAAGGTGCGTCCTTAATCTGTAAATGTACTTTCTATAGTTTTTTCTTTGTTCCTTTGCGGACTGACAGTGCCATCTGTTATCATCCTGGGTGCAACTTCTGGTGTTGAGAAAGTTGTTGGCTCGGAAGTGATAGCAGTGAGAATTTTCAGATGGTATTTTTGTTTTATTTCTTTAAAAGAACCTTGGGTAAACTTTATCGTTCTGATAGCAGATAAAAAGCGTTTGCATCAGCGGAGAATATAACAAAAGACATCGACGGTTTGTTTCACATAAAAACAAATCAGGGCTTCGTATTTTCCTCAATTCTTTATTCAAGATGACCAGTTTCATAAGACCGGTAACGTAAGAGAGCGACGTAGATTTTTCTGTTTCGCTATCAACCTTTATGATTATAAAAATTCAATTAGAGATAATATCCGTACGAAATTGAGATTCTTATTTTATCTTCGATAATCGTTCTCGAGCTGAAGTCGCGAAAACTGTGATAAAATACATTGTTTTATTCGTGAGATTTACGAATTTAATGTAATAAAGGTTATAAGAATGTGTGTCATGGTGTGCCAATAAAATTCTGGTTGCTACAACAGCAGCTCCGACGCTTACGTATTATTAATTGCGTCGGTCGCTGAATCGGTAAACATGACGGTCGCCTCCGTAATTACCAGGAAAGGTAAGAGATAGCCCATGAATTTCGAAATATTTCGATCGAAAAAGCATAATGTCGCAACAATCTATATATATAAAGCAGAAATTCTGTGGGTTTGTGGGTTTGTTTGTCCGAGATTGGAGTCCACACCGTTTGCCCGATTTGTGTCAAATTTTGCATACGTGTTCTCTGAGACCCAGAAGGAAGCACTGTCATATTTTTATTTGATAACTTTGCTGGGTTTGATCCAAGATCATTCAGATAGATTTCCATAAGAAATACACGTACAGTTCGATTTTATCGGTTACAGACTTTATTTCTTCTGCAAAATTAAATTAGAAGTAATAGTCGCATAAAATCAAAATAAGTACCAAAAGAAAGGAAATTGAATACAGATTCTTATTATTGTAGTAGAATAAAGCTTTCGTTTCGAAATTGCGAGAATTTAGATAAAATATGCGAATATTTTGTGAAATTTTGAGGTTGTAAACAACCCGTCCCCCTGACGACCAATGCGATTGTTGATTCCGAGTTCATGCATTTTCCCATAAGAATGCATTTGTATGTTAGCCCGTTTAGAAGCAAATGACGATATGAAGAGGATGAAAATTTTCAGAGATTATAATTATATCAGTCACGAACAATTTGTAGTGATGAATTACAGGGGCAACAAACATGCGTAGCACCGTAATAAATTAGTGGAGATGGAGGAGTAACTTTTTATTTATCATTTCGGACTCTTGACAATTATACGATTAAAGTTACCAGAATCGGAAGTTGAAAATCTTGCAAACTTACAAAATACTTTGAGACATGTTAATAGTAAGAGGGAAATTCCATAATGATTCACATTCTTATTGTTGATTGTAGATTTCGGCCTCGAACTTTCTTTAGAAAATTTTTGTTTTCGATAACCTGTCCCGTTGGACTAAACTACGAGATTATGCGATATGTTATTTTCTCTTATGTACAAATAGGTATATTATATTTAATTCGACATCTATTTTCGCCGTTGAGAATCAACGGGCACTTCAGCTAGTAAGATATATTACTGTTTCAACCTATAAATAAACCATACAAGATGGAAATCCGCTCGTATTTACGGATTTTAACAAATGAAGACGATGAAGAAAATTGGGATTGAAAATGGAAAATCGCGTGTAGTCCTGCGTAAAGTTCTCGTTGATACATAGGTTCGACTTCACATCCTCCTTAAGTGGACCTTAAATTTCATGGGGCTCTGTACTATGAATATACCTAGCAGTTTTTTTGTTTAGACCCAGTGTAGGAAATGTTGCCTATTTTGCTGACTGCTCTGCGAGCTCGTACTAGTTCGTTGTGCTAATTTTCGCCTGAAAAAGAAAATCAAGACTTCCAACCAAAAAGAGAAATATTTACAACTACCTCATAGGAAAACTAAATTAACAGAATCAGGTTATTCTTTTGTTATTACGTGGTTATCGTCGAATTGGAACTTTATTTTGGGCGTCTAAAACTGATGCGTTCTCTGCTAAATTTAGAGCCAATTTCGTTGCCAATATCATGTTTGCAAAAATAAATAAAAAAGCAGCACAAAATATGACAATTAGATAAAAATAAAAAAAATAACCTTTCCTCTGGGAAAGTTTTTGACAGAGTCTGTGATGGAACTTGTGACCGTATGGAGTGCTAGGATCGAATATTGTTCTGCCGTCTACATCGGATTCTCCATTTCTCAACTTAAAAACCACCACATTTGCATCGTTTGTTGCAAGGAATTATGTACTAGTTTGTTTTTAAAAAATCTATCCATTGTTAAGGAAATAAATAAGTGTAATATTATACTATAAGGCGTGCGCTTAGGAAAATTCTCGAGAAAAAATGGACATGAAAAAAATCTGACAGGACCGGGACCAAAACCCGAATATTCCACTTGCCGGGGCACTTCTCTAAACTTGCTAACAAATTCCTCCTAAGTGGCAAGTCTGAATATTCTGATAATCGGCTTAAAGGCCCGGCAGCTCCAGTCCGAGTTTCAGTCCCGAACCTGATATATATTTTTCATATTCGTCTTTCCTTTGGAATAATTATTTCACTGCTTGAAGTCCTTTGGATCTTCAGGTACTTCCTGATCAAAATCAGGTCTGGCATCATTCGTAATCACAATCATTATCGCATTTTCCTACATTGCAAAGAAATGCCCTTCCGAACTCTAACAATCATTCCCTATGATAAACTAGTAATTAGTGTAATTTTTTAATTTAAGTAGCGTCCTATAATGATTAGAGATGTCGCATTAAATTTGCGGTGTGTGCAAAGTGCGGATCAACAGATTTGGTTTACGAGAGGGACTCAAGGTAAGAGAAACTGTCGATAATGATTCAAAGGAAAGGTTAAGGAAAAATTCTGAGAGATAAAGAAGATTGGGTGAAGTGAACCCTTCCGAACTTCTGAGGATGATGATTCTTTGGGAGAGGAGGAAGAGGAAAATAATACGGAAAGAAAAGAGAAAGTATAGATGAGAGTATGCGGGTGGGGAGAGAGAAAGAATAAGGGAGGAAACTGCTGCTGAAGCATGCGGACAAACGGGGATAGTCTCCCAGAAAATACCTCCATCCTTGGCAACAAAGGCAAATTACCTTGGTGAGCAAATGGAACAAGGTGTTGTACTGAAATCTCTGTATCGAATTCTCCCTTTTGTTCGTCCGATTTAGGAAAAGGGGGCGAGCGGTGATGGGAAAATGAAAGGGAGTAGAGCAAAGGCGAGAATGCCTCAAGTGTAAGGGGGAAAAGAGTACAAGGGAAAGGCAGCAAAGCATGAAGAGGAAAGATATGCCAAAAGGGAGATCAGGGATATTTTTGGACAAAGGAGTAAACAGAGGAAAATATCAGAGGAATAATGGGTTGATAGAAAAGAAGTGAAAAGAAAAATACTGAGGAGAAAGTTAGAAAAATAAGAAAAGTAACGACTGGATAAAATCAAAGGTGAAGGGATCTGCTGAGGTAATGTTTCCGCTTTCTTGTCATCAGATATTTACATATTATTTGTAAATTTCACCTTTAATTCAAAGACTAAGGCTTAAAAGTAATTACGAATAATACGAAATAATAAATACGAACTCAAATAATACTAATCGTTTACAGTTATTTGATGGTTATGTACCAAATATTTTCAGTTTGATTTCGTATCGACGCATTATTGAGTAGTTTCTTCCCTTCCTTATTACTCAGAGGTTTTATTTTAAGAAGTAATGCTAGAGATTTCTTATTTTCATAATTCATACTAAACGAATGGATATCGTATATCCCTATTTCTAATGACGGAATGGATTCGAATATATATTACTTGTAGAGTTATTGTGCTTCACTCATGTGGACTTGTTCCGATTGTAACATTCTTTGTCAATAAGGAAGGCAATGGCAAACTACCTCACACCTCCTTTTGCCTAGTCTTCTCAGTCGCCTCTCCAAAGCTTTTTCTTGCTTAAGGAGGATGAGGTTTAAACCAGTCTCCGGGCTGAAGACCGTACTAACAGACAAATAGTACAAATTAATACTATTTCCGCACACATTCCGTTATTTTTAATGTACCCGACTTTAGATCTTTTCAGCATCGGTTATGTTATCGCGGTCGTTTTCCAACTGCTCCATGGAAAGGTCTTTCGTAATTCCTGCTTGTGTTACATCAAAATAATACACGAGTGTTTGATATGTATTAAAGACTGGAGGCAATATCGATGAGGAGTAAAATAATTATGCACAGATAATCCGCCTACGGATAATCCGGAATCACTGTATCTATTACGTTATCAGACAACTAGTTCAGAAGCCTGTTAAGATTTCACGGTAGAAATGTGGGGACTAAATAGTGGAATGAAACATGTTAATTTGACATGCAAAATAAATATTGTCGAAATAATTTAAAATGAGTTTCATCAATAACTCCTGAAAAATCTTATATTTACCTTTAAAAACTATCAAAATTTAACTTCTCTACTAATATCTACATTTTAGAAAATGTATCTGTGCTATCTCTCCGTTAGTGGAAAACGTATATAGGAGTTCACATGCAGTCTTTTGGCGCACATCTGAACCAAACGTATTTTTGCGAAACATCTGAATCGTAGTTATGCACACGTAGCCTTTTATGCATTAATTAAAGAAAGTTTTCAACCAATGCGATCGCTTAGGAATTGATGACTCTTTTCTGCTGGATGAGCTTGGGATTCGTATTACGAAAACATGAGTAGATAAGTTGGGGACTTATGAATTAAGAAAGAACGAATGGAACGAGTTGGACAAATAAAAATTCTCCGACCCCAAGATAAGAAAATGGTGGTCGGATACCAAGACACATAGAGAGGAGAATAATTAATTTGAAACGACCTAAGGAAGAAGGCCCGGCGAAAGAGCAACCGAAAAACACTTGAGCGCTATGATTAAAAGAATTTGGCAAAATTGCTTCATAAGAACAAAGGTTAATGAAAATTTGGAAGGTGAGAGAGGTTCTGCATTAGAGAGGGGAGATTTAGTAGAAGATGAGAATGGGCTTGATGGAAAGAGGAAAAACGGATCATGTGGAAGAAGTAAAGGGAGTGGAGGTAAAGGAAACGCAAACCAAGAAACGTGGTCCTAGAAAGAGGAAAGATCAATCCATGATGTGGAAGAATAAATGGCTTGCAGGTTAGTCTGGCCAGGTACCATTAATGGACGTTGGTTCAAATTTTATTCAGCGGATAATTGGAAGGGGCTGTCGGAGTGTCTTATCTCTCCCAGTAGATCCTTTGGGAGAGAAAGTAGCGATAAGGTTCTAGAGAAAACAGCAGTAATCAAGAGTTTTTCGTTTAGTTGGGTGAGCAAGGGATGGTTTGGATTTTTCGGCTCACCTCAGCTTACGTCAGCTCCTCCCACTCCGATCGAGTAGGTACTCACTCTTACCCTATATTACAACAGCTGTAGTTTGATCATTAGCTACTAAGGGTACATCACACATTTTTGATCTGATGTTTTAATACATGATTCAAAAGGAATATAATTTCTCTTAGCAATCCAACTCTGGCTTCTTGTTTTTTACGTACATTACCTCTTTTTCGAATATCATACGCTACTCTTTCTAGAGATTAGATCGAGGAAATCAAAAATACACAGGATATCACCAAAAAAGTTATCAAATCGTATTTAGCTAATTATTGAAGTAACCCTAATCTGTAACGAGATCTCTGGACTAGGACAGAGGCCCGAAGTGCCATGAAAGTGGAATCGCCCGAAGAGCGGGATTGCGTGTTGCCTATTAATTTCTCTGCAAATATACTATATCTGAATTTATCAAGAAATTGCAGCCTAGCTTCTAATCTCGTTTCAAGAATTCCCAACCTGCGTCTGAGAGCATTGGCTTAACGCTTGCTTTTTCATCGTAGCGTTTTTAAACTAATCGTATCGCCTTGCGCTTCACTTACTTGAGTTCTCGGGCACATATTTCATCCACTGAATGTATTCATCTCTTATTCCAGATGGGGCCAGACCAAGGTGAAATAACATTGCTCTATAACCTCTTCATCGTGTTTACCTACACTGCACTTTGTAAAACTTGAGGTTAGCTACCGCACATTTTTCGGATAAGTGTGCTCCAGTTTAAGTTTTTACAAATGTGATTCAGAGATATCTCTGAGTTTCTTCAAAGAGTTTATCTCTGAATTACTTTTACGACTTTACGAATATCTCTGAATCATGTTACTCTGAATACGAGTCGTAGTAGTAGTAGTGGTAGTATTGCTAAAAGTGCTTCGACAGCTAAGGTCATTTCGCACGTTAGTCCCCACCAAGAATCGAACCCGGGACCTCTTCGATTGCGGTCGAACGCGTTACCTCCGAGCTATATAAATCTCCTCCGAGATATTTAAATGAGTCCTCTAAATTTATATTTATTCCACTAATTTAGTACGGGTAATTCTGATGCAATTCTTTCCTTCCGAAGATATTAATTATAAAAACCAGATTTTTCTATATAAAATATTTTCACTTAATATTAATTGTAAGTCACCCATATTTTATTCATGATTGGTTAATTGATTTTATTAATGTAATGTTCTCAAAACAAAAAAAAATGTGTCGTATAAGAAGATTAGTGCTTTCCAAATAATTTGCCTTCCACAAAAATTCTCTGTATTAATTTTACTATTCGACAAATAATTATTATGTTAACTTAGGTCTAAATTCATATCAAAGGCGTAGAAATCACCAAATATGGAAAATAGCAGTTAAGTATTTTCATTACGACTCACGATCCATCAGTCGAATCTTACAAAATGAGGAAATAATGGAATTGTTTAAGAATAATCCTCCGTAGGCCTCAGAACATCAAAAGCTTACTCATGGAACAACGTTAGGAATCACTGCTACAGAGTATTAAATCCTGAACCTCAAATGCCTCTTTCTGCTCTCCCTATCCTATCTGCTTCCTCCTATGACAAGTGAGAAATCCCATCCTTCCCTGTATTGTTGCTGTCGTATTCTATTTCCTTTGTTTCCCAGGTTTTTCCCGCTCATAACCTTTGAAACGTAGCTTAATGAAGTGATATACTGCTTTCCAGCTAAGCGACGCTTTGTCTTTGATTTTCAGTCCATACGTCTTAGGCTCCTTCTCACTTTCCTTATTCTCTGAATTTGCTTTCCCAGGAAATTTCATCCTCAGTTATATTTGACATCTTTATTTATCTTCCCATATAATCATGGCTACGAACTTTCACTTCCTTAATTAGCAGGGTGTTTCCCATTCTTCACCGAAAATCTTCTTTGGTCCAACCAATTATTTTTCTTCTGAAATATATATCCCTATACCTTCGTCTTCCATTGTTCTGGGAAACGTGGAGAAGTTTTCTCTTTCCAAATTTTTCCTTGGGAGGGTATTTAATTCTTTGCCGTTTCCTCATATATATTTTGTCATTTTAGCCGGTCTCTTCATCATTTTCCGCGGAAATTCATCTAATCCTTTCATTGCTTTTTATGCGGCAGCAATTTTAGAAGAAACTTGCCCGAGAAGGAATTTAGTTCTCCGAACTTCTTGCTATTTTGATATTCAGGAATAACGTTATGAATAATTATTTTGGAGTGTCACATAAATTTTATGACAAATTTGATTGAAATAACGTAGGATGTTAAAAGACTATCATTTGCCCGATATCTACTGACAGCTGAGTTTCACTTATTAATACCTACCATTTTTGAGATAGACATTCCCCAAGATACCCGTTGCCGAAAACTCCAATAAATTATCTTTGTCTGTCGTAAGTAACAGAAAATTCAACTATTATACATTATAGATATGAAATACACGCTATGTAACTCAATATATTTCTTTATTGAAATTATGAAAAGGCATAAAAATGATTTATTTTCTATTAATTTACGTTTAATTACTGAAATGACACTTGAAAAAGTTTGATTTGTATTTGAAAAAAGCAGTTAAATCTACCCCGGGTACGATTTAACTGATCTTAATTCTTAAATAAATAAATAAATATGATATTCAAGACATTTCGAATTAAATGTCAATCCACTTGCTCACAAAGAAAATTGTCTGATACTTAAAGTTTTATCCCTCCGGTGTTAGGAATCATAATTATATGATATCAGACAGACTTGTATTTAAGAGTTCGTCTTTTATAAGGTAAACGGTTAATATGAACAAAACAAATTCATGACATTTTTAACTATTAGTATTAGTTTAATAGAGTAGAACTGTCTAATTAAATTCCAATGCATAATTTATCTGCTGAAGCGATATGGTGAGTAAATAGTTGAATGAAATTCGCCACTTTTTAACCAAGAATAAAAAGAGAACTGTTTTGACAGTTTTGTAGGTATTGATAGACTAAAACAGAATGATCGAAAAAGCCAGAATGTGAAACTAAGAAGTATAATAACTAGAAAATTACCTTTTCGTAGTTTATTTTCAATAGAAGAAGCATTCTTAAGAGAAAAAGAGTTACGGAGTAGAACTCTTCTTAGATGTGATAAATGGAAGGTGGTTTGCCAAAGAGTGCCTTGAAGGCTAATTGATCGGATTGAGGTGGATATCGCGGAATCTTCCTGCGCGCGGCGGAATGGAAGACTTCCGGAATTCTACCTCTATATAGCGATAACAAATAATGGAAAGAGATATTCTGAAGGAAGTCTGACAAAGCTGTCACATGCAGAGGACAAAAGAAAGTTCTTAGGCGTAAGGACTACAGGAACATCCTCGTTGACAGTCACGAGAAAGAATAGCAGCTCATGATGAACGGTGGGGACAGAAGAGAAGGAAAAGGGTGAAGAGTGAGTTGAAAAAGGAGTCAAAAATCAATGATAGTTCGAAGAGTAGCTCTTAACCTTGAACTGCACGCTAGAATAGCCCTTATGGGGCGGATTGCAGCAACGATAATTATGGTTTAGAATTTCAAATGGCTATTTGAATCAAAATTTATTTTAAATACGAGCATTTAAAATTTGACAACTTTTTCCTTGGATTTCAGTCGAATCTTTAAAATGTTGTTTTAGGAATTACTAGACTAAATAGTGATCTCGCTAAAGGAATTTTTACATTTATCGCCGTTAATCATCGTTTTTGAAGCGTATGACGACCCCAGAATTGAAACAACACTACTTTTCAAAAGCAAAATCAAGAAGTCATAATTTAATTAATAACCTTTCGATAATGTGAATCAATTGTTAAATAATCAAGTGTTCTGATTATCTGTAGAATTGAGTGTTTGAAGGGTTGGAGTTTCCTGAACACTTGTTGATGAAA
The DNA here is from genome assembly GCA_000376725.2 of Ladona fulva. NCBI lineage: Eukaryota > Metazoa > Arthropoda > Insecta > Odonata > Libellulidae > Ladona > Ladona fulva. The sequence goes on along the minus strand of KZ308531.1, from coordinate 310,967 downwards.
ACAAATCGCCGGAACCCTCGACTAGGCAATCAGTTTACACAAGAAAGGCATTATATATTTATATTTACAGTTATTGATGTCCAAGTTGTGAATAATGTACTATATGTAAAATACATCAAGAAAGTGTTAATATAGAAATTTGTTATTCACTTAACGAAGTATGCCCATTTTTCTTGGAAATTATCGTCATGTAATTTATTTAGCTTATGAAAACCGCTCTAGCAAAACCAGCTTCAGCGCATAATCATGTTCGACTACAAACTTTGAAGTTGCATATTTGATATTTACTGTGCAATATTGTATTGATTGAGAGCAAAATTAACTGCATGAATGGGTTATGAGCTACCTTGCTATTCTCTTTGTCTACGCTTTGGAATTTCGTTGTTTGCTTCCCATTATGGCGACCTGAGCATCAGCTACACCGGCTTGTTTCTTCCGTTCACTTCCACTTCATTATCATCGTCCACCTTCGGAATGTTAGCTTATCCCCTTAACCACGGATACAAGCGTTTACAGAGCATCATTGGGTTCACCTGATATAAACACAAGGCTTCCAAAATTACATGCAGCATTGCTAGATACTTGATTCTCACTCTGGATGATTTGTAATTGGCATGGGATTCAAGACAATATTACAAGAAACTTCTTCTTCAATTGCTTTAGTTTTCATCCGTCCATTTAGTTTGCATTTTGCAAAAATGAAACTCGCTCATTTCGCTCTTACATCAAGGTTTATTTTTAGTTATTGTATCAAGGTTTATTTTATTTATCAAAGAATCGTCCGGGGACAATGGACTTTCCCTTATGTGAATCGAAAAATATCTTATTTTTCGGGAGAGATAAATTTGGCAACGACTACTACTTTTCAGGGTCAAAAAAATCCAATGAAATAGGTAAAGAGCAGTTGTTAATAAGAATCATATAACTCGCAAATGGTCACTAATACCTGGAAATTCTTGTACTATTAATTTAATAATATCAATTATTTAGTTAAGCTATATTAAATATTATATTCCAACGAGTAAATTCTTTAATAACAACGGGACTGCCGGGTATTTTCAAAGATTGAGATGTATCTAACCAGCACCCATAAGGGACACAAGCAATCTTCCAGGTGAAAAGCGGCCTTTTCGTAATTTCTCGAAACGATAGAAGGGGTTTAAATATTACTTCCAAGTTTTGTTTACAACTCTTCGTTGAAATAAAATCTAAAAAATTATACCTGGAAAGACAGGTATGATGCACAGTTCCGATGTTAAGGAGTAGTATTGTTAAAAGTGCTTCGACAGCTGAGGTCATTTCGCACGTAGGCTTCCACCGGGAATCGAACCCAGGGCCGCTTTTATTGAAGTCGAACCCGTTAGTCGGGCTCCCGATAGTCACTAGACTATCCGGGAGCCAGTTCGATGTTTAGCCATAATTAAATTGGCAGTCCACTAGTATGCGGCCTCATGAGTTTTTATATAGCCTAATCATCTTATTCGGCTGAATAGTATCTTAGGCCTTCAGTGTAAAAAGGTTTATCACCTCTTACACAAATGATAAACTTTACCTGAGGTATACATCGAAAAAATACATATAAGATAAACTGTAGGGAAAAATTCGGATGTGACAGAGATTTTGCCTGTATTTGAGATTTATCCTGTGTACATTTAACTTTCTTTCATTCAGTAAGGAGAGATCGATTGCAAATATTTTTTTGAGCTAATAATGAGATTACATTTTTTCCTCACCATTATTTATCAGTAAAGGTTTATCGTACTACGATTGTTTAATATTCATTTTCTTTCTCTGACACGGGAGGTTTTTGGAGGGGTTTTCCTCCCGTCTTTGGAAGAATGCCTGACAGAACTGGTAATTATTTTTCTTACTTCCCCTTGACCGTTGCCACCTGGTCCTTAGTCTAAATTGCAACGTTTTACTATTAAATAAATAAATAAATTGTGAGGCAGAATATGATACCACTAGATTCCCTGCTTCTAAGACGAGAGAAGCACAATAAAGGGTGTAAACAAAATAGCGTGTGTATTGTAGTTTATCACACAGAAAACAACAAATAATGTTGTTGTTATGATAATAATGGTTGGCTACGCTTCTGTTGCCGCCTTTTGGATGCAGCCGCCCGGGTGCGATGCACCCCTTTGCATCCATAGAACGGCGCGGCTCCGCTTGTGATAACCTTTTTTAATAGTGCCATCAAGGTCGAGCTCAAATTTAACATGCAGCGAAGAAGAAATCTTTCCCGTATGATAGCTTAACCTGCAAACAGCATGTTGAACCAAAAAGGAGGAGGAGAGTGTGGGCGAAAGAGTACAAACAGCGCTTTGGACACTCCATTGATTACGGAATTGCGGCAGAGCTATCCTGATGACTATAAAAACTATTTGCAGATGGATAGTGAGTTCCTGAGACTCAAAACAAAATTCTTTAACCTATCAATTATAAATGTCCATGCAGAAACGGAGGATAAAGATGAAATCACCAAAGAAACTTTTTTCCTAAAGCTAGAACACGTATTTGACACTATTCCAACGAAAGATATCAAGACAGTGATAGGAGACTGAAATGCGAAAATTGGAAGAGAAGAAAACTACCAAGATATAGCAGGGAAACAGCCTTCACACAGAAAGTAACGAAAATTGAATACGCACCAAAGAATTCGCCAGATCCAGAGGCATGGTGATAATATCGACTCAATTCCCTAGGAAAGACATCCATAAACGAACATGGACTACCACCGATAACAGACACCACAACCAAATAGATCCTGTATTAATTANTAGTTGCTTTACCGCATATTTTTCGAATGTGTGTGCTCCAGTTTAAGTTATTGGTTAGGGTGATTCCAAGATATTCTACTGAGTAGACTACATTTAAATTCGTTCCACTAATTTTGTACGGGCGGTTCTGACTCAATTGTTTCCTTTCGAAGAAATTTACTACAGAGCATTTATCTACATTAAGATCTAGCACTTGTAATTCAAGTTCCTCGCCAGATCCTAGTCATACTACTAAGTCACCAAGGAAGGGATCTTCTTTGCCTCCTCTGGATATATCAATAATCATCTCATACTTGCATATAATTCCAATCAACTCTTGGAACCATATTTCAGCCAGTAGAGTTTTCCTGATCAGAATTCTTCCCCGGCGCAATCTCATAAGGCGCCATAAGCTTTCACTGGGATTTCACTATCCGCCAAATGTATAATAAATCTGTACGAGGATTTACATAAATAACTCTTAAACAAGACGTCATTTAGGCTTACTAAAACATATGAAAACGATCACGATTCATGACACGTCAATGAATATTTCCGCCCCCTTGCTAAACCATGGAAATGGCCACGGAATGAATCACCTTACTCACCGTGATTGAATGGGGATAGACATGGAAGCTCACTCAGTCACGCTCCCTGTCACTTCACAGAACACGACAGATTTAGGAACGGAGATAAATGAAATGGGAAACCAAAATCAAGTTATCGAGAGAGTTTGGTGGCTTAAATATATCATTTTACACCCAAAAGGAAATTCGAAGGAAAGACAAAGAAAATAATGTCCGCTGAGAAAAAAAGCGGAACGCGAAGAGTGTGATATCGATGACGAATCGAAATTTTATAAAAGCTCTTCCTATTATTCGGTATCCTGTAAGTCAAACCTTAAAATATCTAAAATTTAAATACAGCCCTGGTATCTTCGAGTACTGGTACGAAAATAGCAATTGTTAGATTGTCATTAAGCAATAGTAATGCTTCTATTAGAATTGGAGCGAGGTCCAACTGTAGTATTTTTGAAAGTGCTTCGATAGCTGAGGTCATTTTGCCCCTCCGGAAATTGAACCGGGGAAGGATCTCCCAAAGGCAAACGCACTATTCAGTTGGCTATTTGGGAGCCATAGGCCAAGTGTGGCGGATGGGAAAATTGGTATAGAAATTCTAGCGTTAACGGATTTGTAGACATTTTCAATCTATTTTTTTAACTCCAGAAACACAGGACTTGGGACCTTTGGACCAATGACTGCGTAGACTGGTAACAATTCTCGAGAATTCGATATGAAAGCTTGAAAATTCACAAATCACTCGTGCGATACAAGCGCCCATGCAACTTGTACTATGTATGTGATATCAAATACAAATATGTAATTAATATAATATGTTACAAATATATTATCACGAGCTCACTAGATCTGGACGCGATCCTGATATGTAAATGATGAATGTGGGTTGGAGCTATTGATGGCGAGAATGAACTTCATAGAGAGGAAATGTATGAGGAATAATTTGGCTCGAGGCGTCATATTTGCCTCCGGAATCGGGCGTTAATTAGCGGGGTAAATACCGATGAAACTGAAAACTCTCATTCACAACAGGATGCTGATGCTTTGAAATGGCTGATTCAATAATGGATTAAATTCCCTCCCTCTGGGCAGCGGACCAATTAGGAAAGTCCTCGTTTTCAAACTTCTGTGGGAGTGTTCATGGCTGCTGTAAAAGGCGTAATTTTCCAGTAACGTAATTAATTGCATTTTGGTGTTAAATAGCAGTTATGACAATATTTAAGCTATGCTGCACCATTTTCATCATGCTTATCTATAGTGAGCCAAGAAAACTTAGTGGATTATCTCTAGCAATTCACTTTCTCCAATAAATTGTCCGTAAGATCAATTTTTAATGCTGATCTGAAATTGAGCTGCAGCTTTTGAGAACAATACTATACAAATTTTAACGTGAATTACTTCAATTTTATAGTTTCAGGATTTTTACTATCTTTGTACGTCCGCACTTGAAACAAAGATAATTAATTGCAAGGTTGATTTTAATTTGTTTTATGTGCTGAATGCACGAGTTATTCATAAAATACAACGAAGGGTCATAAATAGAGAGGTAATTCTATAACAATTTAAAGGACAGCAATAACTCTCATGAATTTCAAAGCGTAGGAGAATCAGCATCAAGAGTCGCAAAATATCATCATAGTCAAAAGCTAAAGTAACTATAATTTTATAATTATGCAATTATAAATTATATTTAATGGACATTTTTATTCTACTTTGATGATTTTAATTCGAATCTAAAAAAAGGTAACTTTTCATTATATAATGCAGAATATGCTCCAAGATTTAGAATTGCTACGGTGGTGTTGAAAACCTTGAATAAATAAGAGCATGGGGGATGTGAAAGTTATTTGAACTGAATGGTAATGTAAATGGGAAATGGAGCTAATCGCTTTTAAATAAGGAGTGTTGAATTTGAAGGTCCCTCGACTGAGTGCTAGATGTTCTCCACGAACATTGGTCACAATGATTGCCCTCCACTGAATGCGTGTCCCATTAACGCGGTCCTTACGCCCCCTAAATTTGTTTCATAAGGTCAGAAAATAAATTATGTAAAACATTATTGTAATCGGATAAAGGAAAGACGTGCCGCATTACACCTTAAGTTTATACATTTCAACTTTTTTCGGTTATCAAAGGTGATTGCGAAGTCTTTCTGTTCTTTTGTTCTTTTGATACTTTTACCAATACATAAATATGTGTTTACAGAGGTTATCCTAAAGTATTGACACAATCTGTCGAGTAGTCCCCACTTTCGCTGCGTGTCCTTTTTTGTGGGTAACTACTTCTTCCCCATTGCTCCATTACGGAAATTCGGCCCGGATAATGAGCTCGCACGGTGCGAACCGTGGCATGCCCTCTGCGCCCACGTTCGAATCTATCTAGTTCACCGCCACCGCGTATCTCGTCTAGCAGTACAATACTTGTTCTAAAATCATTACCGGTTTCCGTTTTTGGTAAATCCTAAAACTAGTAATGCGTTAAAAACTTCCAACATTTAAATACCCGTATATCTACGTCAATCAGGATTTTTTCAGTACAAATATGATAACAGGCTTTTAAAGAATAGAATATTCATCCTTTACTCCACTTATGGCGATTGGAAGCTTACCATTTGTTTAGGATTTTGAGTTTGACTCAAATAAGCTTGTCACTGTTACTATTACTTGAGAGCTCTCCTTTACTCGTGGGTATATACTCGGTGCAACAACAAGTAGTCTCGATGAAATCATTAAAGAGTAAGTATTATCTGTATTTTTTCTCTTTATGTTTAAGTAATTTATTCGAAATTTCTCTCATGCCAATGAAACCCTTTACCAGATAATAATTCATTATTTTACTGAAATTGCGAATAAGGAATACATTAAATTATCATAAAACTACTATTCCTTGTATTACTTACGTCCACTTTATCAGAAGGACCAGATGTATAAAGTAGAAAAATACTTATTTTTGAAGATGTTAAATTCCGTCATAGGGGGAGTAGAATATAAGAAGATAATGAATCTTTCAATCTTGTAATTTCAAGGATTTTTGTGCAAGTTTTAATTTAAACTAAAAATAATATAGTAAAATATTACATTTAATTCATTCGTTTTTGAATATATATTCAATTTAGTTTACTGAATTTACTTTATAAGTAGCTGAAGTATATCAACATTTACATACGATGTTATATCCTCTATTGTTTGAAATTTGTGTGTAGAACATTTAATAAACGATTTCATATACAGTTCACTTTCTTAAAGTGACGTCCTTAAAGAAGAAATTGTTTCTGACACATTTTGAAATTCATCCAGCAGAGAGAATTCGCGCTATCAAGCTGTGAAAATTGACTACTTTCAATAGACCTATCTTCAAACGTGAAGTCATTACCGGTAGTGAGATAAAAGCTAAGAAAACGCCGTAGTAATAGCGAATAATAGACTTATTAGAAGAGGGATGATTAACGAAGAGGATTTATGCATGTTCCGCCTAAAAATGAGGCGAGACGACAGGGAATAATAGTCGAGGGAGGAAGTTTAAGTTCAGAATTAATGTCCGCGGAAAAGAGGCTATAAAAAGGTACGAGGACTCTCCTTTTCCCATACATAAAGGATATTGAAGAGAAATTGGAGTGGGTAATTGAAGAAAAATTAAAAACTGCGACAGGGAATTGAAAACATGAACCGGTGCCCGTAGATAACTTTCTACGGGGAAAGTTTGATGTCTGACGATGAAAAATGACTGATAAAACCTAGTCCGAGGAATTAATAGCCGGAGGAAAATGAGGTAGTGAATACAAAGAGTTAATTCATTGCCGAGGAGAAGTTGAAAAATGTGACGTTTGAAAATTGAGATGCGGAAAGTAATAAGGAAGAGCTTTATTCCTTCAAGGAGATCTTATCTTGTGTAGACTTTTCCGAGCTGCGCTTGCCTCTATAGATACAATGAATTTTGTGAAATGAGACGTTTCGACACTGCCATTTAACATCAATGAATTAAGGAATTAGAATAATACTCATACTCGTAGAATATTTTAATTTTTTTCTTCCGGTTAAGTAAATGGTTTTCTTAATATCCCATAAAAAAGAAGATTAATGCCGTGAATATGGCATTGTTTCAAAACGGAAGGTCATTTTCTTCAATTGGATGTGGTTTGAGAAAAGTAATTTTTTGTTGAAGTATTGAATGAAACCAAAGAGAATGGCTTACTGAATGCCTTAATTACATTTAAACGCTTTGAAATAGCGAATCTTTAATTTACTTAGATTTGCAAACTGGGTTCCTCATTTTATGCCATTAGACTATTATGAAGACATATGATCATAAAATATAATTAAATTATTTATTACTGTAGTCTCATTTTGAAATCCAGCCCTGAATTTTTACCATGATCTCTAAAAGGTAACTTTTCATTATATAATGCAGAATATGCTCCAAGATTTAGAATTGCTACGGTGGTGTTGAAAACCTTGAATAAATAAGAGCATGGGGGATGTGAAAGTTATTTGAACTGAATGGTAATGTAAATGGGAAATGGAGCTAATCGCTTTTAAATAAGGAGTGTTGAATTTGAAGGTCCCTCGACTGAGTGCTAGATGTTCTCCACGAACATTGGTCACAATGATTGCCCTCCACTGAATGCGTGTCCCATTAACGCGGTCCTTACGCCCCCTAAATTTGTTTCATAAGGTCAGAAAATAAATTATGTAAAACATTATTGTAATCGGATAAAGGAAAGACGTGCCGCATTACACCTTAAGTTTATACATTTCAACTTTTTTCGGTTATCAAAGGTGATTGCGAAGTCTTTCTGTTCTTTTGTTCTTTTGATACTTTTACCAATACATAAATATGTGTTTACAGAGGTTATCCTAAAGTATTGACACAATCTGTCGAGTAGTCCCCACTTTCGCTGCGTGTCCTTTTTTGTGGGTAACTACTTCTTCCCCATTGCTCCATTACGGAAATTCGGCCCGGATAATGAGCTCGCACGGTGCGAACCGTGGCATGCCCTCTGCGCCCACGTTCGAATCTATCTAGTTCACCGCCACCGCGTATCTCGTCTAGCAGTACAATACTTGTTCTAAAATCATTACCGGTTTCCGTTTTTGGTAAATCCTAAAACTAGTAATGCGTTAAAAACTTCCAACATTTAAATACCCGTATATCTACGTCAATCAGGATTTTTTCAGTACAAATATGATAACAGGCTTTTAAAGAATAGAATATTCATCCTTTACTCCACTTATGGCGATTGGAAGCTTACCATTTGTTTAGGATTTTGAGTTTGACTCAAATAAGCTTGTCACTGTTACTATTACTTGAGAGCTCTCCTTTACTCGTGGGTATATACTCGGTGCAACAACAAGTAGTCTCGATGAAATCATTAAAGAGTAAGTATTATCTGTATTTTTTCTCTTTATGTTTAAGTAATTTATTCGAAATTTCTCTCATGCCAATGAAACCCTTTACCAGATAATAATTCATTATTTTACTGAAATTGCGAATAAGGAATACATTAAATTATCATAAAACTACTATTCCTTGTATTACTTACGTCCACTTTATCAGAAGGACCAGATGTATAAAGTAGAAAAATACTTATTTTTNTGGTATTTAAAATTTCTTAAATATTATATACTCATGCTTGTGTATTATCTTGACAAGGATTAAATGGAAGATGGGACTCTTTAGTCCCAATTTCGCCCAATAAAGACGTTTGTATTGTATTGTATTGTATTTAACGTCATTAATCATGACCTCACCATGATCCCTTAATGTCATAACATTTTAGATTGAGAGTCATGACGTTAGAGAGATCATCGTGAAAATTCAGGATGGCAATCTAAAAGAGAGTGCATCAAGATCATGGAAATGCTTCGGTCGTTTGAAAGGAAAAGAAAGCGCTAGATGTAAAAAGTGCCAAAAAGTTATCATACGTAAATAATTTTCCACCTGTGGACTACTTCGGCATTAGAAGTGTTTCCATAAAGATGAAGAGAGAGAAATTGTAGTAGTCAATCCATTCTAGTGGTAGTACTGTCAAAAGTGCTTCGACAGCTGAGGTCATTTCGTGCGTAGGCCACCACCGGGAATCAAACCCCGGACCGCTTTCTCCGAAGTCCAACTCGTTGCCTACATGGCTATCTGAGAACCCGTGAGAGTGAATTCAAAAACTCTCCAAAACGTAGGAGTGAATCTGACATTAAAAAAGCCCAAACAAAGTTATGTACCAAAGTACAGCGAGGAAGGCTTAATTAGCGGCCGAAGACGGTTTTTCGATCCACTCCATCGCCAACATTGAGAATATCAGGTGGTCGTATTCTGAGAAAAGGATAAATATCCCTAGAAATTCTAATGAGAGAATCAAAATTATATGAAAACTATATCTATGTGATAAAAATCTTTATTCTTAAATTAGGGGAAAATCTCTACCAGGGTGTAAGATTTAGCGTTTCATTTGATGAATATACATCATCCCGAAATCGTGAGTATTAAAGTATCAATGTTCATTCGCATGTCAAGTTTTGAGTTGAGGCCCAGGCTGAGGCTAATTTAGGCTGCAACTTCAAGACTGATTTTAATGGAATCGGCGCTGGTTACTGTCGCTCTCTCAGCATTTTGTGAAAGTGACGGAAAGGGAAGGAGAAAAAGAGAAGGGAGCGAACGTCACGAGCGGATTGACTTCAGCCGTGCGTATATAGGGGAAGATGTGCGGTAAAGCGGTTCCAAGGAACCCCTTTGCTCCTTTGGAAGACTAATGCCGAGATACACGTAATTTATAGGAAACATTAATACGGGAGTACGCGAGGCTCCGCAACACCATTTCCAACGATTGCATTCTCCGCGTCCGTCCTTGCTAATAATTTCATCAAGTTCAAACGCGAGCTGAGATCTATCACGCGCGAGGCATGCGCTCCGTGTTGAATCCGGAATCAGTTGGGATTCGGTTCAAGGTTTTGAGGCTCCGCGGAATAAGGAAACGAGGTCATGAAAATTATTTACTTTCGGTTCCAGGAAAATGATTTCCTTTCGACTAATTTTCAAAGGTTAGAAATATTTGGAGAGCGAGTGCGTGATGACAGCCACGAAGCTTTTGCAATATCATGCGAACCATCCGAAAGTATTCAAATCTAAAGCGGTGAGGAATGGGACCGTTTTGCTATATCTACGGTTCCTCAGCATGATGGCAATCGAAAAAAAATTAGAAGTGAAGGTTTACTTTACTTGAGGAATGGTAACAATTTCCTGAAATAGCTGATAAATATTTTAATTAACGATCTGTATACTGTTGCAGATGAACATCACCTAGTAATGAGAACGAAAGAAATAGCGGAAAATATGTGTTTCAGCAACTAGATGAACCTTACTGATGACTAAGAATTTCCATCAAATCAGTACTGAAACTCCTTTCAAACGGAGATTTGCAATACATAATTGTAACATTACTCAAATTCTGTGTCAGACTCATTACTATAGAAATACTGTCTAAATAGAATGACCTCTTTCCACCTCTCTGTTAAAATAGTTTTAAAATACATTGAATTAAGCTTCTACGAAGAATAGTGAACGCAAAAATCACGTTAATAAAGAAAACCATTTTCGTATAGTTAATTAGTAGTAGTAGAAGTACTTATAAAAGTGTTTCTATGGTGAAGATAATTTCTCACATTTGGCCCCCACCGGGAATCGAATCCGGTACATCTTTAAAGGAGCGAACGCGCAATTCAATTGACTGTCTGGGAGCCTCTCATATAATCAAATCTCACACTTTAACTGCTTGTGCTATTGAAGGGAATTTTTATCGTCGTATCGGATGATTCCAAATTGAAAAATACAGGAATTCAGATTCGTAAAAAGAAAATATAATTCTTAGGTACGGATTCCCAGTAAAACCCTTCCCTGTAGAAATCAATATATGCGGATAAATGCCGCTAAAGGAGATCACTGAATCTACAATGAACATTAAGGTATTATAAACATTGAAAGGATCTCAAAAAAGCTAATGAACTTACCTATTGTAACAAAATACTTCCGTTTCCTCTTTAGGAAACCTAAGGGTCACGTTAATATTCTTTTTGAAAAAAAAGTAACCATTAAAGTTTCCTTCGGAGTTAAGTTGGTAATAAAACAAATAAGTAATGCGAGTTGCGATCATTACTAAATAAATACTATTCTAGAAAGAATCCTACATGATTCTATAATTTCTGAACTGAATATTTTAAGGGAGTTAGGTGGGCCATTTACGTTTAGTACATACATATTTCAACTACGAGATGGAAATAAAAATAAAAAGCTGTTGTTAGACGTTTCAAAATTCTGAAATTGTATTCAAAGAGGTTGAAAGCTTCCTTACATATTTCTTGATTTAATTGCAATACGTTTGAATTGAAATCTGATCAGCTTCTATAATCCATTGATGTTAATTTTATTGAGGGTACGAAAAAAATTTTTTCGAAAGAGGCGATTAATGTTTTGTTCTTTAGAATAATTAACCTGGGCTTTAAAGAGGAAAAATAATGCATCGTGAAGGATCCAGAATTGTTTCCTCTATCTCGCGCTCCTTTTGGAGCCTCCAGGGAATGAAGATAATAAATCCGAGACACGTCATGAGCCATCTCTTTCTCCAGTCTCGTCATCTATACATTTTCAAAAAGTAACCTGCATTCATTCATCATCTTGATACGGTCTCTGAAATATAGCCCTCCTTCTACATAACAAATAGACTCACTAATCAAGGAGAAGGAGCCTTTTAATTTAAGGAATCGCGCCAGGGTTCCGGTAAAGAAAAGAAAGACCGAAGACGGGGACGCTAGGCCCACTCTTTCTCTGGAGGAGGTAAATTTCCCTGGATTAGCAATGCGTTCCCTGCCCAGAACGAAAAAAACTACCCCAGTGCTCGATACAGTGGAAATGAAAGTATATTTCATCTCGTTTATTTGAATCATCGCCGTTGGATTTTTCTCTTCACTCTGTCTGGAAGCTCTTCGAGGATAGTTGCATAAATCATTTCAACAGGTCGTAACGAGACATTTTTCATTGTTTTCGCAACCTATTTCCGCGCAGAATCACGAAAGTCCTTCCGAAAGGGAATGTTACCATCTGTTATCTTTCTATCACAACTTTCACCTCTTAAAATCGGCTGAAAATGTTCGGAAGTTATGGTTCCGAAGAGAACTGTCCTTTTATGAGTGTTATATTTGCTAATGAATTATCTACTGAAGCGACAACTTGCGTCAAAGCATTAAAATATTCTAAATCTAAATATTAAATATTATAAATTACGAGGGAGATTTGTACAATACCACAAAATATCTTTCTTACAACGTGCTTGTCTTTTACATCCAATTAATTGTTTAATTTACACTAATGCACTGATGTAACTTTTATGACATGTGTTCTGCCATATTTAACATTGTATGTTTTATATGACTTGGTATTGTTTTATATGGTTGATTAAGTTATGTATTTATTAAATGCAATGCCTACGGGAGGATTGTGGGAAGTTTTCTTTCCTTAAGTGAACAATTGCTGGGCAGAGATAAATATTATTTATCAATTTAGATGTTGCTATCTGGCCAAATGGCAAAATTACGGCTTCAGGAAATCAGTAAGTATATGTTCCATTACTCCATATTATATATATTACATATTATCCTTATATTGCTCCATTTCAAGACACACTTGCTATGAAAAATCGGTGAACGCTACTCAGTTCCTTCATGACGCAGGATGGAAATCTCCAGAATATAGAAGATCTCTAGAAGATAGAAGAAAAATAGGCTTTGTTTACTTAATAAATTCATAAAAATTACAGATCGTAGAATATACTGCCGTTATTACACGTCCTTCCTTTTACATGGGCCGTTCTGATACTACGGGAAAAATCGGGAATGTAGATGTTTGAACAAGTCGCATCAAGAATTCATTTTTCCACTAACGATACGGTAAAGTAATCGATTAGGGATGCGAAGTCATGGTGTATGACACCCTGCCACACAAAGGCGGCTTGCAGGGTACACCAGTAAATTTAGATTTATGTACTATTTCCTCTGTTTTTATCATACATTGGGAAGGGGCTCAATGAATAGAGAAGGTACGTAAATTTAGAAATGCTGTTTTAAATATGGGGAATAAATAAAAAACTAATGAAGCCGGGAAAGTGCGTTTATTTACAACAGTTGCTAGGGATCGGTTGTTTTTCCCTCCCTGTGGAGGGTCAAGAGGGTCGAGTCGGTTGGGGCTGAAAAACGAGTCTCCAAGGACCGTCCCTCCTTTCGATTGCCATGTATCCGAGGTCCCATCCATCTCCTTCCACCGTCCTTCTCTTTGTCCCTTACCAATTTCCTTCCCCTGGACGCCCCTTCGCAGAAATACTTGTCCGAACTTGTCTCCCTTTAGCTCCTCGTCCCTGTGCTTCCCTCTCCTTTCATCCTTGGGTTTCATTCATTCCAAGTGTTCCTTTCTCCATCCTCTTTTTTCGCATAGGGATCGTCCGTTGTTTCGTGTGTTCGGTCAAAGTCTCTGGTTTTTCGGGGGAAATTAGTAGCGAAGGCCAATGCGTGCCAGGGAAAGTCCTACTTTTTTGGGTCTGCATGTGGCGAGTAATGAATCAAGCAGGGAAGGGTTGTATGGACTACGGAAACCGGTGAATCACGAATAACGAGAGAATGAAAAGGCTTCCATTTGAATTGCAGAAGAGGAAGCAGGGCATTCTGGTTATAAAACAAATGGGAGGAAAGGGAAACCATCAGTATGTTTTCTTCGAGGGTAAATGGAGCGTAATTACCTATACAAGGATGGCAATGGTTACTTACCGTACTTTGGTAGAATATCTGCGATGATAACTAATCTTCCAGTGCAGATAAATTCAAAATGAAATGCTGATGAATTGACGGTATGCCATACACACGAGTCTTTGGAATAAACATCCAGAGGAAGGTATTGGAAGAAGAGGAAGGTAACTACTACCTCAGATTCTCAAAAAGAGGAAAAATATTTAACTCACAACTTTCTACTTAATTTTCTGGCAACTTAGATTATTATATATGTTTATATTAAAATGCACGGAAATTTATGAAGATAAGTAATGAAAAAAATATTCTTGGCAATTTCCCCACGTGAGCGGTTCTTTGGGACAATCTTTCCTTTTTAAGACTTATTTCTTGTGGCAGTTACCAGACTGAAAACATTGTTCATCAAAGAAATACGGTTCATAAAAGAAATTTTCTTATGGAGGTCACTGAGCGTGTTCTCTTCTTGTGTGTAATGAGCACGGATCATTCCCTTAAATGGTAAAGTTTCTCAGATATTGTAAAATTGCATCATGATATTATCCGAGTTTTGATAGCAACTTGACCTGAAAGCTATGTTTCCGTTGTTTAAAGATCTTATTACAATTCTATGGATGACGACGTTTTCAAATAATGCTTAATTAGATATATTTAAGATCTGATATTTTTTTCTACAAAAGAAAAAGAACTACAGCTATTTTTCTGATTTGTAATTGATGTTTCTTAATTTTCGCCACCGTTTAATCCAGATTAGAAACGCAGTATATACGAGTACTTTGACCAATTGAATTATGAGCACATCCTAATTTCAGATTTCTCAGTTAGAATGCAGATAGAGTTTGAATGTATTGATATTCTAACGAATAGCAGAAGTAAATTGAAATGAGAACTCTCACATATTTCAAGGACTCCTTACTTTCCATGAAAATTGAAGCAACTCATAATTTTTACGTATATCTATATTTAAATGATACAGCCACCAATAACTTTTTGTTCTTTTGGAATAAATATTAATTTAGGTCTGGATAAGATGAAGAATACTAACTTGCTGGACATACTATCTTTTCAGTCATATCAATTTTCTTACTTCACCCGACGATGATGATACTTCAATATACGTTTTAGTCCACAATTGAAACCTATTGGAAGAAATGGGTTATTTCCTCCACTGAGCTATGGTTCATCAAATTCATGACAGTATGCACAGGCAGTGTAGGAACAGCTTGAACGAAAGCGCTAAAACTAGAATATATCCCTTTTCATGTCTTAACATTGGAGATTGCAATTTCGCACTAATACTCGTATGTGTAGTACCTTACTCGTGCAGGATAATATATTGTTAATCAGATATACAATTTAATTGATAATGGGGTATTTATCTCATTATGGCAAGGATAAAAGAAGGTGTAAGTTTCCTTAGTTACATCTTGCCAACACTTCCTCCCTACCGAAGAAATTTTCAGGGAATACATGACGGTATCTGATAGCATGAAACTTTCTTTCAAGTTGATGGAGAGAATTTGTACAAGTACTTTAACGTACTTAATTGGAATGTCTTCGAAAGATGTCCACGTTTGATGTTTCTCTATCTCTTCACTAAAATCTCGAACACTAAGATGGAATTTTAAACACTTAAATTATCATTGAAATATTGGTTGGGAAATAATAAGTGATTCTTTAAAAGAGCCATCCTCTATTGAGGAAATATGCGAGGATTTGTTGGAAGGAAATATCCTTTGATAATTGTGTATGGACATGTAGTACCTTTGTGAGGTTAATAGAACTGTGTCAGACCTTTTTCATATATGATGGCAACATGTGTGTCTGAATGAATAAACTTTACCTAGGCTCATGAACTGAAATTTAATTGCAAGCTAAATGGAGAGTATAAAATCATATTAGCTAAGGTCTTATTCTCTATTTTGCTCTAGCGCTCCACATTCATGAAAAAAACCCTTCTTTGGCCACGCCATCTCAACTCAGACTATGACCAGTCTATTCAGCCTTACCGATTCCTATCATCAAGAGCTTGTTAAGTTCATGGATCGGTTTTTTGCAGCTCTACAAGCCGTCCTGCCCGCAGTCAGTAGGTTAATTCTTCAATGATTCCTAACGTTAACTCTAATCTTACTCTAATAATCTGAGTATTTTTAATGTCTCCCTTATTTCCTTCAATATTACTTTCAATAAGCTAGTATCTCTCAAAGTGTGCCCCAACATTTTCCCCTTTCACCCTTTCAGATACTCTGTATTTACATCACTATCCTGGCAGCACCACTCCATTGCTTCTAATCTCCCCGTTTCTGCTGCTACAGTCCCTATGTCGGAGAAATAAAACACACAACTTCATTTATAAGCTCTCACGAGCGGTCGTTTTATATCCAAGCTTATTCTACCTCACACTGACAACAAAGTTTTCCATCTAGTAAAATGATCTCTTTGCTTAAAGTATTCTAATAATTCTCATCCTACATTGTTTATTATTTCCTCGTGCACACGTACATGCATTCGTATGCACAAAAACTTAAAACTTCGTTAGCCGAGTCCGCAATCATTTTCAGAGTCAGAAAGTAAGAGAAAAACCTTCGATAGCCGAAAAAATTGGTGCCAAAGTAATTATGTTTGTCATGGCCATTAATTTCAGTTAAAATTGATGGGCCGTTCGCACTTTCTTCGATATTTCATTACATTAATATTTTAGTAGGGGAAACCTGTATTGGTATTTTAACGTATTAAATTGTTTAGTTCAAATGTGGAAGTGGAGACGGCAGCTCATAGGGTTCGTAATATTAAATAAAGACTAACAGCGCCTCCCCCCATCCGGTCTCACTCGCTTTTGCATCAGCAATTATTTATTTATGATATATATTACTAAGTTGTGTTGAGGCACAGTACACACAGTACTAAACGCTATATGTGCAGCTAACTCTACGTCGAGATAAATAACACGCTAAAATACAGGATTGTAAGAGCACTACGTAGGATTATAATACATACACAGCTCGAGATTTCCATGCCGTTTGACTGTGTTCGCTAGAATCAAAGGCGTATTTCCTGTGTATAATTATTCGAAAGTCTTAGTCTTAGTTGGGGTTTGCCATCATCGCTCTTTGAGGAATGAGATAGAAGGACACGAGAAGTAATTCCTCGGAGATGAATTCCTACCCGATTCCCCAGAATGACCACTTCCTTTGATGCACGATGGGCCTTTCAGTCCCTCAATAACTCTTCACCTCTCTCGATCATCCGGCTCATAGTGACCAAAGAGCACACCTTCCATATACAATATTCTTTTGACGTCAGAATAGTTCCTCCGTGAGGATTAATAGAGGTAGTGATCGTTCTCATGTCATAACGTTTCTAGTGGACTTTTTTCATTTCCTAGAAAGATATTGAAATAGACTGCCTCATACTTTATGCTAGCAAAAATATCAGTTTATTTCTGAACGAAAACGGGATGAAAAAATTGTTTCACGGAGGATGTTATATCCCATGAGTATATGCCGACAAAAATATTCGCGGATCGAATTCTGACCTACGCAAATTTCGCTTGCATCGCTATTTTGAAATAATTGAATTATCCTAAGTAATCAATCCTAAGAATTTTCAAGAACAGCTATTTAAAGAGTGATATTCGAACACCTTCTGAGGACTGCGAGGACTTTCTCGGAATCAAAGAATATAATTGCAAAATATTCCGTAGAACCAGTAAGCACTTTTTATGTAAGGATTGGAACACAGTTTATGAAGAAGATGATTAACGTTGATGCTCAGAGAAAATTCAATTCTTAAGGAATGAATAGAAAACAATACCTTTAGGATTTCATCAATTAAAAATTATATTTTAAATTTATAACCAACAATAATCGTATGATAGCATTTTAGAAATTATTAGCTACTTATTTTAAAAAACTTATATTGAGAGCTCATCTTCTCGGTAAACAAATATCATATCTCTGAGAAAGTGAAGTTTAATTATTCGTATTATCCGAATGTTTAAGTAATGTTTATTATTTTTATTTATACAGCATTAATCAAGCTGTATTCGTAGGAAATGTTTCCTATATAAAAATCATAAGAATATAATGTTTCCTTTCATATTAAAAGTGGTAACATACATGACAAAACTATATTTCCGAATTTCTTCATGTAGATTAGAAATCATGATGAAATGTATATGAGTAAGTTCTGTATGTTCAACCCGTACGCATAGTCATTTCGCCATTCTTCATAGTACGACATTTTCCCAAGTAAAAGCTTCGACGATAGAATTCATTTACTATACATTTTTAGAGTCAAGAACATTAGATTATAAACTCCAGAATTTCGCTCAAATTTTCATTTTTCTATGATAAATTATGCTTTGTCAGAATATTTTGGCACCAGCTCGAAAGACATGTATGCTCCAGCCTTAAATGGAGTGAAAACCTAAAGAATTCTCATATTCCCAATATCCATTCCATTTCCCTACTGCCAATTTCCACGACTTTGCATTTTTTTCGCATCCTTCCCTCCTAACGCCCTTTCCTCCAGTTTGGACGAGAGGATAATTTGGGTACGAGAGAGTAAACCAAGCACACACATCAATCAATGTCAGCATGACTTATTTCTTCCATCGCTCTTCCGGTTTGTTTATCTCAATGGTACCACGCATTTACGCAAATCTCGGATTCTATGACCATTATTTGGAATAAGGATTGCTATCTTCAGTTTAAATACAATCTTCCGAACCTAATTTGAAAAATATGACATTGTTTACGAAGAAGAATTTTATGATTTATTCTCTTGGACCTCATAAATATTACTTAAAAAAATGGATTTTTAAAACGACGAAACGGGCAGAAAATGCGGTGATTAGAGCTATTTTCAGTTATATTGGTAGATTCATTTCATATTTTTAATACTTGACGCTTTACGATTATTAGGCATACTTGGAGATCTGGTCGTTCAGTATTTAGTTTAGTTTAGTTTAGATTCGTACGTATGACTATTTTATTAAACAATTTAATTCAACTCCATCTAATCCAATTCGAGCCCAAGTATTATTACAAAATGTAATGCATGTATAAATAATGAAGGTATAAGCCCATCAGTACATAAAATATGTGTATTAAACTTAAAAATATCAAGAAAAGAATCTAAGATAAACTCGCAACATAATACGTGAAAACATTGCTGAATTTATTAAAAAATCTGCACCACTGCTCACATAAAAATGGATGGAGTACATATTCTTCAATGAAGGGTAACTTCTGAGAAATGTACATGTTGTCACCGCACTAAAAATCGTTAATATAAGTAAACCTCATCAAATTCTGTCAGAATAAGTTATTAACGTTGATACTGCCAAAATAATTAGAAAAAATTACCGGGAAACATTTTCAGCTCTGCAACTGGGCGGAAAAGTTGATATATCCGTTGATATTAAGAAGCTTTAATCTTCCACGATTTATATTTAAGAGAAACGTCTGAGCGGCTGTATTTTCGGATTTCTAATTAGTAACATGAGGTATGCACAAGAAAAGGAATTTTTCATCAGAGAAAAAGTGCTATGGAAAGAATAATTTGCAGACGCAGAGCTGGCGACCTTGCCCTTTTGATGACTTTGTAAGAACAAACATTTGCCTAGGACTTGACGTGGAGATTTAATTAAAAGAGATTTCTTAAGATTACCATTCATCTACTGCAGTCATCTCAATAAAATGGCATTAGAAATGCTATGTGGTTAAATAAGGCACTAAGGTAGATGTTGGTATAATATCATTATATAAAGAAATTTGGCCTTGATCGATGCCTCCTTGAAAGGTTTCTAAGACAGTTGTTTTACTTGGAAATTACGTGTAAACTTCCGACGAATATTCCACAAACTAACGCCTAAATATATCAATTTAAAAAAAATCTTTAAAACACTCTCCCTCGAATATCGTTCCAGGTCTGGCCAGGAAGTCTTTTAAAACCTCTTACAATGACGCTAAACTTCTGATAGATTTTTATTTAATTTCAACTTTAAGTAGCTTTTTTCTCTAACGGTACATTATGTGTGGTGATAATGATCAGAAAGTTCTAAGTTTACTAAAATGCAAAATATTGTTGGGGAATGTGTAAATACAGCTACAACCCAATCCCATATTTTGTCAGCCTTGAATTCAACCCGCAGGCAATTTTATGTCACACGATCTTTAGTATAATTCTGCAGTCAGTATAATTGTAGTTTTACCGCTACAAAATGTGCTAGAAGTCAGAATGGGTTGTTCAAAATTCTGGTTCAAAGGGGTATTTAATTAAGAGCTTGCTTATTCTTGATGCCTTACACATTGAGAAAACCTCGATATTTATGCTAATACACGCAACACTTGCATTTCCATCCGTTGTACCTTACGCTGCAGGCCAGCGTTCCAGCGAACCGAGGGGGTCGGTCGTGCCCGGGGAATAAAGAGCTCCTGTTCGTTCTTGACCATAAAGTGGAACGGCGATGGGTATGGATGGGGCCCCTTCGGTCTGATAGGTCGCCATACTGTTCTGTCTGAGCTACTTCCAATACCTCGGCGGTTTATGGTGCCCGTGAATGAAGATGTACGGATGGCAGTTAAGCTGCCTTCGGGTGCAGAGCGGGTTAGTGAAGAGTAGTGGAGATTCTCTACCATTGTCCCTCACTTACCTGTTCACCTTCACTCCTTCAAATTAATACATTTGCCCATATTTCGCTAAAAGGTCACCATAGATCTCATGGTTGGTACTATCCTCTATTAAGAGTAAGACATCCTATCGATTAAAGGGAATGAGATACTAGAGATTTGCTTCAAGTTTTTACAATAGGCTTTTATAGAGAGTGATTTTTGTTTTAGAAATGTATAAGAGGTGAATATTATGATCTACTATTGTAGTCTCAATTGTATTATTTTAA
Organism: Ladona fulva; assembly: GCA_000376725.2. Lineage (NCBI taxonomy): Eukaryota > Metazoa > Arthropoda > Insecta > Odonata > Libellulidae > Ladona > Ladona fulva. The sequence goes on along the minus strand of KZ308531.1, from coordinate 289,951 downwards.
AGACTCACCGCCTAAATGGATTCTAATCAAAGATAATCGAAGGACTATTAGTCTTCGATTATGCAGTAAACTAAGAAATCAGGTGCATCAGTATTCGAGAAGGTAATTGTCTAAAACTACCAGTATTTAGGTAAATACGTAGAGGTACCTAGAGCTACAGAATCAAGTCAATTTTGGATCAAATCAAATATCAAAACTATTCTTCGGATGCGACGATGCTAATCTCTGTATTTCTCTGTGTTTCCTGTAATTCTTCCTGATGAGTAGCGCTAACTTTGCCAGCATAATTCTATGATCTGAACAACTGAAATTGATTGTGATGATCAATATTGAAACAATCATCGCACAATTGGCTACAATAAGGAAAAATCTGGCGAAGAAGCTAATTTTTTTAATATATGAGACTTGAAAATTTGCACAGTAATTTTCATAAGACTAGTCAATAAGATTCTGTGATCCATTTATCAATAACTATATTGGTTAACTGTTAATATAACTTTAAGTTAACATAACTCTTTACTGGAAAGAATGATTATCGATTTTCGGAGAAACATTGAAATTTGACCTAATATTGAAGCTGTTGAAGGTAGCTATCGGAAGAAACAACGATGTATTATGCTAATTATAATTATTATGGTGATTATAGTTGTCTCTGAACATTGTTCATAAAAATGGCAGATACCATTTAGCGTATGTAAGAAAAGCAGTGAATTTAAAGCCGCCAAAATATAATGAATTTCTTATACCAAAGCATTGCTTGATGTTATTAAATATGTAACATCTGACAAAACTTTCTATTCAACTGCAACCATGGAAAAATGGTCGCGCTACCTTAAAGGCAATCAAGTTTTCAGCAACTTTCATACTGCATTAAGGGTTAAAAGTGTAAGTACTAACTCCAAAGTAATTGGAGAATGTACTTGGGCATTTTTACTTTGCACATGGTGAATAAAGTAGAGGCGAAGGATCCACGTTTTCGCGAAAAACTCATATAATTTATCGAGACAAATTTGCATGTATATTTCCTTTCCAAATATCAATAACTATTTATGATTCCTAATATAATGATAAGCAGATTCTGAAGTTCTAGTTCTGAAATTGGGTGAAAGATGGCATACATGAGGCAAGAGAAGAAACGGAAATTAATTATAACTTTCTTTCTGCTCTCTTTACTTTTTCTAAGTGTTTGCAAAGTTGTTTCGTGCGGGACAATTATTTGGATCTATTAGCCCTAGGTAGGGCTCCGAGTTAGATGCCTTGATTATCTTCTAATACTTCTTTGATATCGTACTAACGAATTTTCGAGCGCTGCAACATTTTTTAAGAAATTGGAAACCCTTCAGGTGTACGAGAAATTTTCAAAGTGCCTCTAAGGTAATACTCATTATAAGTTATTTAGACTGATACACCGAAGTCCATTATTCCATATCAAGATCTCACTCTTTATTTTATTTAGCTGTTAAAATTGCACTTGTTAGAAAGTAATAGAATTAGATTAAAATAAAAATATAAACTTCCCAGCTACTTTATTTCCTTAGGTATGATAAAATACGGAGAACTGCATATCATAAAAAATTTCGCTGAACAACTACACAGATTTATAACTTCAAATAGGACCTCTGACACTTCTTTTTCAAGAGGAATTGAAATTCTGCACGAAGGATTTCACAGTGTATCAGGATAATAAATGTAGATTATTGAATAGTTAATAAAGAAAACTTTAAACAAGAAATAAGAAAAAATAAATTTCTGATTTAGAATCAGCACACATAAATGTTGTCTTTAAAATATGACTACCCATAGTCCTACGACAAAGCCTTGAAAATATAATTCTGAGATAAGAAAATCAATTTTCGAAGGCCAAGAGAGGAGTTTTGTCCTGCCTTTCTCTGCCAAACGATGTTAAAAATGTTTGTTGACATTACGCGATTTGCGGAGGAAGACAAGAGGTGGTGTGGCCTATGATGTTTATGGTAGTCCGAGTGAGCGAAGGGTTCTCAGAAATGGCGTTAGAATCTTAAGTTACCAGGGTTGAATGGAGGCACACAGTCGCCCCTTTGGGAGGGTCTTTAGGGAAATATGAAGGTGAGGATTTCCTTCGGCAGTATATATCTCATAGGGTAAAGGTCTCAAATGTTTTCCGGCCATGTATTTGCAGACACCCGTTTCCAAAGGTAATTTCAGAATGTCTACGTTTATCCTTAATTACCATATTTTACAGCTCTGGGACTTACATCTGTATATATCTCGGAGAGCTTCAAACAAATCTGTACAATAAAGGTAAATAATTCGGAAAATCGTTCTTTATTATTATTATATCTATACAGAATATAATCAGAAATTTATTTTTAAGTTGTAAACATATCATAATTAATTATATTGTAAATTGTCATTACAATTAAAATATGCTTTGTGATGTATTTGAAGATCTTCAACTATGTTTGTATTATTACCTTGTCTTTATTTTCTTTTCACGCCTTATTTGTATTTCTACTGTATTTTTTGTGTATTCTCAGATAACGCTTGTTCTGTTCTGTATGTATTCTGTTCTTATTCAGCACGATTAATGGTTTTCTTATTATGGTGAGCCTGAGCTGGTATCTCAATTGTTTTCTTTCTATGTATTTTTTTTTCCATTTTCTGTACATACGATACATTCTGTCGACAGACTTGCTCTGACGGAATGTGATTTTGCTTAGTTTTGGTAATAATAAAAAAAAATAATCTGGGAGATTTCCAATTAAATAGCTGAACGAAATGAAAATACAGTTCGACTATAATCACTTAGAGATGATTTGTCTGCTATATCGACCAGAGAGAGAATCCAAAGGTAAATTTTTCATGCTTATCAAAACAGCTCGTGTTACCTTTCATAATCTTTGGTTTGGCAGATCGCTAAGTTCCTTCGGTACAGTTGCTCACAGCAAAATCAACACTTTCCGAATCCTTCCAATTTTCCATAAAGCAAACGAGCTTCGGGCAATGTATTCTTACAGAGGGATGGTTCGAGCCTTGCATGAGTTGGGTGAAACTTGTTTGCTAATTCTTTCGTATTTACCTTTGAATAAGTAGAAAATAACCTAATTCCTCTCAAAAATGTGTTATTGTACCGTATATGTCAACTGAGACCTATCGCATCTTTAGATCGATTTATAAATTCTTTACAATTCTTTGATGGTTATTTTAATACTATACGAACTATTTCGTGCACTACATTCATTAACATTTCGTTCGCATGTTCATTAAAGCGTTACTTTCAGGGAATGAAAGTATGCTTGACGATGAATTGGCGTGCAGGTAATTCTGCTTGCGTGGTTACGTTCTTTAGTCAATATTCTTTGAGAATTCATAATCAAGCTTCATTTCCCAGTTATAAATGTTACTCATTTATAACGGCTTATGAAGACAATTTTCCACTTTTATCTCGATATAAATCTTACTACATTGATCAATTAATGTCATAATTAGAATATTTCCTTAATCAAGTCATTAAAATACCATCAAGCTTTTCGTAAAGCAATTTCGTAGATTGCAAATTTAGTTGATGTTCAAAGAATGGCACGGGATTTTATCTTAATTAATATTTCATTCAAATTATATTTTCCCACTTTACACTTAAACCCGTTAAGTCGCTATCCGTCTTGGGGTTGTATCGCTAAATAGAATTAGCGAACAACATTTTTTTCTTACAATTACAAAATGCTCCAAACATTTCAACTTTCGTACCGTAGAATTAATGAAAAATATCGATCCTCTGAAAGATGAAGATTTTTTTGGTCAAAGTAAATAAACCAATAATGTTTTTCTGAATTAATTTATCTCACATAGATGAACGAAAACAAGTGCTTAGTAGGTTATCGCAGAGAATTTATGAAATAAAATTTTACTGTACCACCTACCCTATTTCCCTTAATATTCCGTAGCTTAATCGGTATTCCCTTTTCTCGGAAATCCTCGGAAGATTGCATTGGAGAACAATACAGAAAAGAAAAAATTGCCATCCAATCATAAGCTTTTATAGAACTGCAGTTTTTAATGTAATGAACAGCGGAGCCCATTCTTTTGTTTAGCTGCTCATATTACAATTTACTTGGGTTCGGTGGGTCGCAGCAATATTTGTTAACTTCAGAAAAGTAGTTCTATTTTTCCAGGTTTGTTAGTTTTAGTCAACGTCATGCTTTGGCTATCTGTGAATTATTCTCACTTTTGTGGCGTGCTGCGTAAAAGAATAAACATCTAAATTGCAAGAGGAAAAATTAAATCCATAACAAAATAAATCTTAATAGAATAATTTCCATTTTGTCTTCCAATTTGACCATTTCGAATTGTTCTGAAGGCCACTTGTTTCCCAAGTCTGGTATAGACCGTTGTCCTTAACTCTCGGGAGGCTTATCGATATTAACCAAGTTCTGAATGTTCTCTTCCCCCTTATTATTTAACACTCTAGTTAAAATATGTACTCTAACCTCTCTGGATACAAACGAAAATTCTATAAGTGCTTTGGTGATAGGTTATTCGTTCAGATGTTTACGCTTATCGGCCTTAAAGCGATTTCCTTCGGATGACCGAGAATTAGAGATATTTTCCAAAAATACCAATAATAATCTAGCGTCAACAATGTATTGCTGGAATCATTGAGGTTTAATACATTTCTCTGACAATGGCGAAGCTATCCTTTAATATCGTTCCAATTCTTCAAATTACACGATAAAAAGATCGCAAGAGCTTCGATTATAAGATTACTAATTTTCCACAGCATTTGCGGTATAACATTATTACGAGAAATATTTTAATAGAACGTAATAATAGTAAACAGTTTGATTGACGCCCTTCATACAAAGGTCTGCCAAATTCCATTTTGTTTTCACCTTAAAAACAATACTTCTAGAGTTATTTCCTCCAGAATTACAAAATTTTCGAGGAATATCTTCTCAATAATCTTGCAGTAGTAAACATTCGCGAATGTGTTTATTGTAGTGTTTTCTAAGCAAATCTTAAATAAGGTAAGATCACGCGCGGTTGACCTATGGCGATGCCATTTCGAATTTCCACTAATAATTCTGTCCTTAATAATATTCCAAAGGATAAATGAATAAGAAAAAAGTCGACAGGACCGGGAATCGACGTCGGTTGATCTTTAGGGCAATGTTTTTCAACGTCATTGGTCTCACATCCCACTTTTCATCTCATCAAGCATCTAAATCACACCAGAGGAAGAAAAATTTGTACATATCTTCTAAACGTCGCACTTTTATATTTAAGAACATTTAGCTAGCTGATGACTGGCAGTGAAATTCTGGAAGGATTCGTTCACAACGAAGCAAAATATTTCAGAGTTAATTTGCTGGAATGATTAACTTAAGATGATATCGACCTTCTTGAGTCCCAGCAAATAGAATCACAAATGCCACTAGTTGGACGCGTCTCACCAGTTGTGAACACTGTTCTACTTTGTGGTGCTTTGCGGTAATGGCAAAGAGTCCGACATCGTTTCTTTCCACAGTCCTCATCAATCTCTAGTCCCGGTCCCGTCGAATTTTCACGTTCGCTCGGGTTTTCCAGGACTTCGTCTTTACCTACCACCATCATATTTCCTTTCTTTATAATTTCCTTTCCGCCGCGAACAGTTAGCGAGCGCTAAATTCGCTAATTTGGATTTAAATTTAAATCTATCCTAAGGATTTAAAATCTATCGTAAGGACCGTGCGGACAAAATGTGTGGTGGAGTATTTATAGCGGTTAAAAGTTTCTTACGTAGCAGTTCGAATACATTTCCAAACAGCGGCATAGAGAGCGTCTGGTGCACTATTATGCAGTGCAATAAGCCGAATCTAAATATATGCGCGTTTTACAGACCACCTAACTCCTCACGCCAGGTTTTGCGTAGCCTAAATGAAGAAGTAAACTTTTATTCTCGTAAAAATAACAGTAGAATAGTTTTAATTGGTGGTGATTTTAATCTACCAGATATCGATTGGCAAAACCACACGATTAAGAAAACAGCTCGCGACAGTGACTTTATAAAACATAATGTAAAAAAATTCGTTACACCAGATAGTTAAAGAGCCTACCAGGGAATTAAATATATTAGATCTCCTTCTCACCAACATGCCCGAGCGAATAATAAACACATCCGTTTGTGATGGACTTTCCGATCATAGAGCCGTAATTACAGATTTTGACATAAACTTGGTAAGGCATAGAAAACCTAAACGCAAAGTATATCTTTACTCAAGAGCTGATTTTGAGGGATTTCGTAATAAACTCGTATCCGATTTTCCAGCGTACGAAACGCGCGCGAAGCGTTTAAATACAGAGGACACTTGGAACCTCTTTGTAAGGGAAATGCGTAACCTCATGGATAAATTTGTTCCCTCCAAACTTTCGAAACAAACCAATGAACCTCGATGGTATAACAAAGAAACGAGAAAAGCTCTAAAGAAACAAAGGCGTTTACATTCCAAATTAAAAACCGTTGCGAGGCTCCCAAACAATATCACCACGGATAAAATTAAGAGCGAATATAAAGAAGCTAAATCAGTAACGAAACGTACCATGCGAGATGCCCTCCGCCAGTTTAAAAAGAAGATTTTATGCGAATACCTAGACGAAGACCCGAAAGCTTTTTGGTCGTACGTGCGTGAGGTCCAGGGAAAAGAGCAAACGGTAGGATCGTTGAAAGATAAAAGCGGTAATGTAATTAACGATGCAAAGGGCAAGGCAAATATCTTAAATGAGTTTTTCCGTAGCGTTTTCACGTCTAACAACACATTAGAACCTATACATAATTTTGATACGCCTGAAGCAATGTCGAAAATCTCCATCGGAGAAGACGGAATCATTAAGTTGTTGCGACAGCTCAAACCGAATAAAGCCCCTGGCCCCGAAGATATACCAGCTCGAGTATTCAAGGAAGTAGCAGAGAGCGCGGCACCTTTTCTTAAAGTTATATTCGATAAATCTATGACCGAAGGTAAGGTCCCGAAAGATTGGAAAATTGCGAATGTCACTCCTATATTTAAAAGCGGCTTAAAGGAGGATCCAGCGAATTACAGGCCTATCTCCTTAACATCACTGAGCGGTAAAATAATGGAACATATAATTGCTAGTTCCCTAATGAGTTTTCTCGAAACGTCCAATTTTATAGCTAGGCACCAACATGGTTTTCGTAAGACTCGATCATGCGAGACTCAGCTGGCATTATTAGTCCACGATGTCCTGAAATCTGCGGAAAATAAAAAGCAAGTCGATGCGATATTTTTAGATTTTCGGAAAGCATTCGACAAGGTCCCCCATCAAAAATTATTGTACAAATTAAAACTTGCGGGCATCAATGCAGAAGTAATAGAGTGGATAAAAGACTTCCTCTCCGACAGAGAGCAACGCGTAGTACTTGATGGAATTAGCTCCAACCTAGTTAAGGTAACCTCAGGCGTCCCGCAGGGAAGCGTAATCGGGCCGATACTGTTTTTAATATATATCAACGATCTTAGCAAAATAATCGATAGTAAAGTTAGGATATTTGCGGACGATACGGTAATTTACAGAGAGATTGAGAGAGAAGAGGATAGATTGATCCTTTCGAATGACTTAAATAAAATTGCAAAATGGTGCGATGATTGGCAATTGGAGCTAAATGTAGATAAATGTTCAGTAATTAACTTCTTTGAAAGAAAATCGATAACTAAAGATTACTCGTATAGCCTCCAAGGGAAAAACTTAATAACGGAAGAATCGGTGAAATATCTAGGAGTGACCCTTACTAATAACTTATCATGGAGTGCCCACATCCATAACATATGTGGAAAGGCTTTTAAGAAACTCGGTTTTGTTAAGAGAATAGTCGGAAGAAGCGAAGAAAAAGTCCGCGAGCGTTGTTACTTCGCGTTAGTCAGGCCTCACCTTGAGTATGCATGTAGTGTATGGGACCCAGCCGACAAGTGCTGTATTCGAGAAATAGAAAAGGTGCAACGAAAAGCGATACGTTTCGTGAAGAATTGCTATGATAAATCAGTAAGCGTTACTGAGATGCTCAAGAACGCGGGATGGGAATCATTAGAAAAAAGAAGATTAACACTAAGGATAAATTTATTAAATAAGTTCAGAGAAACCACGTTCTCGGAAGACGTCGCGGACATAATGCGCCCTATATAGCTATAGGCCGCTCCTATACAGCGAGGAAAATAAGAGAAATAGATGCGAAAACGAACCGATTTCAAGAATTCGTTTTTTCCGCGAACGACACGCGAAAGTAATCGACTAGGTAAATAGAGTCTTGGTGCATGCACCCCCTGCCACACGCCGAAAGGTGGCTAGCAGCGTATACACATAGACATAGACATACATACGGGGCTCATGCGGAGCCAATTTGCTGCCCGAGGCGACATGTAATATGACGACTTCCATTTTATTCCCAAATCAGTTTACTCAAACTAATCAAGAATTCGTCATATCTATGGAGGGAAAATCCCCATTTGTTTAAGCAAGATTCCGTTGTTGCAACGGTAATTATTTTAGTTTGCTGATTAAATAAAATTACATTACATTTTCACATCAGATTGAATGTAAGCTGTGTAATAATTACTTATGATGTAATGCCATTCGGTAATGTAAATATTGTTATTGTAAAATTAATGATAAATAATATTTTATTAATGATCAAGCGTGACTTCGAGGAATTTTACAGGAAACAGCCAGAAGAAAGACTTCGTAACGTAGCAGTAAGCAGATTTTTCAAGACCGGTTTCGACAACGAGTTGACATTTCAGGTGACCTGGAGGTGTCATCCTATACCCCTATTCCTTTTTTTAAAGATGTGATTGGCTAATTTATTGACTAGGCTATGCAAGTTGTGGTTTTATTAAGGATTTCGGAGAAAGCGGTCCAGGGTTCGAATCCCGGTGGGGGCGCATTACGTGCGACTTAGCAGTCGAAGCACTTTTAACAATACTTCTATACTTATTTTATCATACTCCCCAAAAAATACAATATTAGATAGAAAACTCTAAAACTAAATGTTAAATCAGAAAAGGAATAATAAAAAATCAATATTGTAAAACTTTCGCTTTTTCGTCCATCACTGTATTTAAAATAGAGCTGTTGTCCCTTGTATTGCTTGCAATTCAGTAAGGAAAAAGAAAACAAAACTATAATAAGGGGTAAATGGGTTTAGATGTGATGCTGTATCATTGTACTGATTTTTCTCCTTACTCATATCTTTCTCTTTATTCCACGATGTCACTAAATTACAAGAAATGTTTTATCTTATGCTGCTCATAAGAAAGAGCACACTCCCATTTTCTGTTTAAGAGCCGGTAGTAATGCATATATTTTGGGAAAAAATTCTATACAAGTTTGAATAATTTTTAATCGTTTCTCGCAGATAGCGTCAGCAGTTCTGAACAAGAAAATATCATCTCAAAACTTCAACAAGCTGTTGTAGATTACGGTAATTTAAAATGCCTCTCTTCCGGAAGTTTCTTTGGGGGTATTCAACCCAAATGAACGAGAGGTAAAAACTCGAATGTATCACGACATCGCGCGGTCGAATAAACTAAGGAAATTGTACTCTCGAGCCTTTTCAACTCACAGAGTACGCGATAAAATGGAAGAAAAATTTAAGCGCGGTGGATTTGGAAAGTGAGCGTAAGGATCCTCGTGAAATATGAAGATTGATATTTTTTCATCGAGATTTTGGAGACGCAAAAACTTGAAATCATATTCCTTTCCTCTCTCTTTATCCCAAGGACTGCTCTGCCTTGCGAGGAAAAGGTCGAGGCGCGAAGAAATATCCGCCACTAGCAAAGATTTTCGGGTGGCTTCACCAGAGCCATCTTTACTCTCTAGGCAGCCCTGGCAAAATTTCTTTGGAGGTCCTTAAAGTCTTTAGGGCATTGGTTCCTCGCCTTATACCAGGCAAAAAGGAGTGAAAAGAAAAAAGAAAAAAATAAGAGAGAGGCTCGACCACCTGGTATGATGATTTTGGCGGCTTTACAGAGGGCGCTAAGAGAAGAGAGACCTATGGAGATGAGTAAGATAGGTGGAGAGAAAGCGAGTATACCAATGGTCGCCTTGGAGACGTCCTTCTAAAGATTTTGCAGCTCCGACGTCATAAATATGAATGGAGGCAAAGCGAAGGTGGTTGAGCCCTCCAGTAGAAATATCTCACTGAGAAATTTTAGGGATTTTTTTATATTTTCTTTTCCTTTTCGTCGTATATGCCCACCCCGGTAGAATAAGAGTGATTCGGAAGGATTTGGAGGAAGTAAGGGTGGTGCTGAAAGTGTTTGTGTTGACATTGCGGCGGCTGTGAGGCTATGCTAACGGAACCCTGCTTTGATGTACTTAAATGCCGCGGCAAATTAACTGCGTCGATTTACCAGCATGATCCTCGAGTAAGAGATGTAGGGAGATTGTTGGTTTAGAGTTAAGGAGCTGCGGGTTGCTTTGGAGCGTACTTATTTATGAGTGGCGACAAAAAATTAAGCGTATCTCCCCCAGAATTAGATGCGTTGCGAAATAAAAACGGGTGCGCTTTGTTTTTCAATTTCATTCAGTTAATGGACAGCAGTAATTACTTTTCCATTAACTTAAATGTTTGAAGTAAACAATCTCGGGACTCTTTGAGGCTTCTTTTAGTTGGAATAAGGCTTTTAAATATGCGTTATTATGTAAGATTGTCAAGTGGAATGCCAATAGGAAATCAGCCTTGCTAAGCGTAAAAGTGCATTGCTGTAAAAATGAAATAATTATCCCCTGTTAATTAATAGTGAAAGGCCATGCTCAGTTGAATTCCAGAACGGAAGGAAAAGAACTCAAAGTAAAATTACGGTAAAATTAATTTAGCGAGTAGGTCGTAAAAGTATTTATTTTATTTTTAAATTTAAAGTTTAGATATCTTGATAATTTTATGTGGTTTATTAATGGAAAAGTGTAAAATATTTTAAATTAAAAAAATTATTTCCTATGAACAGACCGCGATGGCAGAGTGTTTAATGTGCTAGCGCTCCAACCCCAAGATCCCGGGCTCGAGTCCTGGCTGATCGCATTTTTCCGGTCAATGAATAGTTGGTGTTTCTTTGTTATTGATAACCCGCACCACAATAATTCCCCAGTGAATGGATGCTTGTGAAAGTATTGGGAAACTAAAATTTAAAAATGATCGTTTATATCAGTAGTGTTTACATCAAATTCATCATTACTGCGGACCATTTGCTACCAAGTTAAACTCACGTGGGCCACATTACATGCAGTTATGGTATTAATAAATATAGAACTAACCTATGGAAAAGTTCAAGCATGAAACCGATGTTTTCTCCACATTATTGAGGATCTTTAGTAAATTAAAAAATTTTAATCATTAATAAATAAGAGAAAGAAAATGTGTAGAGGTATAAATAGACGTAAATACATCTATTTAAAATCTAATTTTTTTTTATAAGTTGAAAAATATTTTATTTATAGCTATATTTTTAAATGTTATTTTTTAAAACTTTTTGCTATAAAATTGCCATTGTTTACCTTCCACATCCTTTTAGAAATTTGGAGGTTGTAATTTTGAACATATTTTATGGAGAAAAGATTTTCATGGGTAAGTGTTGGACTGAGTTGTTTCTTTAAGATTTATGCCCAGAAATGATTGCATTGGTACAAACTTCCAACGTTGATTGAAAAGAATGTGACGACATTTTAATATTAGAATAGTATTTCCTTAATAAGAGTGAATGAAGAGAGAGCCTTCAAGCTGAAAAGTTGATACATCATTACGAGATATCTTGGATTGCTAGTTAAGGGGCTTCCAGTTTGACATCTAGACAACTTTTCGTGGTTTCTCACACATCTGTTCGAAATGTCAAACTCCAAATTTTCTGGAGTACATTTACATTGAAAAGTACTTTATTATCTTACAATATATAGCAGGGCAGAAAGAAATGACAAGGCGTAAGAACATGGGAAAAGAATTCCTGTAACATGAGAAGTAAGCGATTCTGTGTTTGCCAAGTCTCTGCCGTTGATTGAGAGCCAAGGTTTTGAATAGAATCGAAGTTTCTCCAAATAAACATAGGTATCTTAAGTGCTTTGCATTTCTCGTATTTCAACTAATATTTTACTGCAAATTCCAATTTAATAAAATAAACGTGTTCTTTTCAACGATTTAACAATTTAACGATTCCAATAGTCGCAAGATTCGATGGTGGTTCCCAAGGAAAATGAATTATTTGCGTCTTCTTTTTAATGCTGACGGTACTTAAGCGGCATTTTTTATTGTGCAAGCCCAAAAAATGTTGAGTACATAATCAATTCGTTAAATTAACCGTGTAGCACAAGTTGGGATAGTCTTAAACATCGTGCGACAAGAAGCTGGAGATTAATGAATGTTGCAAAACACTAAACGATTCAGCGTTTCCTGTAAAAAATGAAATATTAAAAGCGCTTGCTCAAAGCCTTATGAATATTTACGACATTCTGCTTCACATTTGCTCGACCGAAATGAATGGCGCCTGTTTTTAGGCGACAAAATCCTTCGAGGTTAATGGCCGTTTTGTTTAAGACTATAAATTTGCGAATGTTTTTACGTCGAACGGTATTCGGAAGAAAATGCCCCACTGGCTAGCCCTTCTGAGTCATTAAATTCGTTAAAAAATTATGTCATCGGCAGATGATATTCGGAAATAGCGCTTCATAAAATTTACTTTCTCGGTGATGTAATGCCTGTATACTGCCAACGGGACCGGTTACGTAAAAGTTAGCGAGCTAGCCTAGCATCACCAAGATGCCTCGCTCGCATCCTAGTTAGGACGTAGTTGCTTGCTATCGTGAATTGTAAATGGTAAACTGTTAGAGCAGCAACTTAAGATTAAACTTCACCAAAATATTTTGTAATCATCACTATTACAGGACTATATCCTGCAATTGTGTGTGATTCTATTGATTGCTGGGCCGCTTTCATCACCGATCATTATTGATATCACCTTGGGATCTCACAGGATCCCATTATCTTTATATCTTTCGATTTAAGTGACCATCTAGGGGTCTATGAATTGCGGGCATCAGATTACTGGGAGAAGAATGTCTGGGGAAGCACTGGGGAAGAACGTCTTATTCTGAGACGGATCATGAATTTCGGAAGTCAATTCCTCTTGCGGCGGCTTTGATTGACTTAGTTTACAACTAAACTCAGTAAACTTCTAATTAGATCATTTTTTTAATCGATTTGATCCAACTAACTATAAACATATAAGGAATGAAAGATGAAGAATCTAAATAAGCGCCTGAAAAACGTTTCCCAATATAAACGCTGCCACCTGGTCAGAAGGCCAAATTGCAGCGTAAATTTAAATAAATAAATAAAAATCACAACTCTATGCGTATGATGATCTGACCAATGAGTACGAGAAATATTTTTTTAGTGTTCTTCTGTCGTAAAGATCGAGAATGAACTCCACTCAGTGTAATTTTTGTCATAAGGAAACTCCGTACCCACGGTTATCCGGCACTTCATCTTCCCTTATTTACTTACAAGGGAAACATCTTTTCATTTTCCCCAACCTTTTTCCTCGGTTTTATTTCTAGAGATCACGTGGCATCTTGTTTCATCTACTTACGGTTTTCCACCCCTCAGTGCCCATAATGTTAAAGAGATGTCGCTATCCAAGACTTTCGGGTATCTTTTTACGATGATATTAGTGGTTTTCGAACTTAAGAGGCAAAGAAGGTTTAGGAAAGAAGATAGGAGAATCAAATGTTATATAGAAAATTAAAAAATTGCAAAAAATAAGGACACAAGCAAATTATAATTAGGTAAACAAATCTGGAAGTCGATTTGCTCTCTTATATCATCAGGTAAACACGTTGTAGTAAGTTTGGATTTGGATTCCGTTATCTCATAGTATATCAATATGCTGAACGACACCTCGTGTAATGCCACAGTATATATTGTATACAGTTCAATTATTTAATTTTTTAATGTTTTAAACATATTTTCTCACTATAAATATGATTGTATTCAGGCGTAACAGATGGAGTGCATTAGGGATAAGTACTAATTGTAGTAAATAAAACCAAATACATAAATATTAGGATTTAGGACAAAAAACCTGGTTGAATATGCCTATGAAAGGAAATGTAGCTGCGGTATAACACTCAGGAAACTTTTGTGAGCAGAAAACCTGCAAATATCATCAGCAGTATTGTTGGATTTGTGAATATACACCACAGAATATTTTGCAAAATTGGATGCAAAATGAATAACGCATACCGCTGACCATCAAATAAAGTAGAAGAAAGAGAATCAATCATCTCATGATAATTCATACGTCTGGATAATTAGATTAGGAAGTTTCATAATGGACCTCAAGGGAAGAAAATCAGTAATAATCATTTAAAAACGAGTAGCGTATCCCTGCATAGAAACGGAAGTGAAGCAAAGTTAAGAATAATAGAAGTATAACGTAAATAAAACGAGCTTGCACTATCATTGGTGGATTTTCACCAAAGCCAAATATGAGATGGAGAGGAAAGAGAAGAACGCACGAAAGGATTCTACGGAATTCGCTAAGGCGAAAATATATGACGAAATAAAGAACAAAAATAACAGCCCATACGACTTCTTTTGCGTATATCCTTCTTCCCTTCCACTTCTTTCGCATCGCTGATTCTTGGGTCTTCTCCATCGCATCATTCCATGCCTTTTTCATCTTTCCCTCTCCACAAGCCTCGCCTTATCTGCTCCTGTCCTTCGCCATCATTTTGTCTCGGGCTTACTCGCAAAGGAAGGCCTCAACGCTCACGGGAAGAAATCTTTTTACTCTTCTCAGAACACCTCGAATGCCCATCCCACATCATCCACCTGACGCTCTCTCCTAAGATGTATTTTTCCTTTTTCCTGCTTCATTTCTTTTCGACCGAGTTTAGGAAATGAAATATGGAGAGTCAACGTTTTAGATATTTACCATCTATGATTTACATTGGGCAACGCATCGTAGCTCGACAAATAATTTCAGCTCGCAAATCAAGAGGACAATAGTGAGTCGTCCAAATAGTGGATTACAGTGAGCTCTTTGAGTGAGAAACGGCTTTAATTAGAACATAATTAAGTTTTAATGAAAAAATGGAAGGATGTTCGGAAAGGAAATTACTTGGCACGGAAAAGCTGTGTGGCTGTATCCCAATCTGTATCCCTTGGTCTCTTACTTTATGGACAGGTATTTTAACCCACTATAAGCACATCAGTGTGGAATAGACGTGGGACAGTAGATCAGTGGTTAGAATATTCACACCTGTTTATCATTAAAAAATAAAACATTTTCTGAAAATACGAGTATCACATTTGCAATGAAAAATTGATACTCGTATTTTCTTACGGGTTGATGATCAAGGAATCGTGGGTTTAATCGTTCACAGAAATGTAAAAAATGTATTTGTATTGCTGAAAGTGCTTCGACAGATGCGGTAATATCGCACATGGGTCCCCACTGGGAATCGAACCCGGGACCGCTCTCATCAAAGGAGAACGAATGCTCACATGTTAAGCGGTAACTCCTAATACATTCATAGCACCATGAGCTTCGGTGAAATATTTTCTCCGAACAAGCTAAAGTGTGGCGTTAGCATTTGCCGCAAGTGGAAAAATGATATTGCAATTAGTTATAAAGAAACCTTTAATGAAATATTTAAGATCACCTCTCAGGGATAGTTTCTGTTAAAAAGAGACGTATTTTCTCGGAGAAATTGATAAAATTATAAATATTTACAGCAGTGAGAATCACCGCCATTTTTCCTATTTTCAGGAGTAGACTTAGAAGGTGCGAGACCATGGCGATTGGATTTTGCAAAGACGACTTGACTGATAGTCAGACGGAAATATGCAGATGAGTGAATAAAGCAAACCACTACAGTCTTAATCACTGGAATATATTAAGGCTTAAAATGTACAAGATGAATTTCTAAGGTTTGATGTTGGTATAGTTACTAAATAATGCGCTAGAGGCTTTATACTTTGTTCAGACACATTCATTTATGGTACCTCATAAAATATTCGTTAGTAATGATTTTTATATTCTCCAACTTGTCTACTTACTATACGTAATACTGTTTTCTACTCTTCAAAGAATTCCTCTATCAATGCAAAATAATCCACACAGTCGATTTCCTAGCCTCTCATCGATTAAATTATAAATTCCTTTATTCTTACCTTCCAGTCAGTATATAGAGGAAAATTTAATTGAGGTTTGAGTTATTGCTATTGTTTTTTTTAGGAATCCTAAGTTATGCACTTGAGTACATTCTCGATTTCAAGTGAGTTTAATACACAATTTAAAAGCGTGAGACCCGTAGCTAGATCGAGGCTCCAGGCCAGGGTTGGCGAACCAATGGCACGAAAGATAACTTTTTTGGTACGTGGAACTCCGACGACATTACCTTTGTTATGAAGTAAATGTGGATATGTGGATTTACATTATACTTATTGTGATAGAAATATAGATGTGGAGTTCATTAGTATTAATAATTGACGATTATTTACGTCATTAATGCAACATCAATCCCATCGTTCACACAATCAAATTGATAATATCAACATCTCAGCAAACCGTTAGGTACCACATTGGCAGGAAAGTTTTTTGTCTGAATCAAATATGGCGCAAATTATTGTAAAGTGCCCCATCCCTAGTATAGGCGGTCGCCAAGCTAGCCTCGGTCTCATAAATATTACGATTTCTGATTGAAAATCTATTTTTACTTGTCTTATATTTTTAAGATTGATTATATGTTTAGCTGAGGAAATATTCCATCTCTTTTTGATCACAGAAACCTCCCTTCTTTCAGATGGGTTTTACACCCATTTCCACACGCCGAAAATTGGTTTGCGGGGTTTCGTTATAGAAGTTGTTGTAAAAGTTTGTTTATGTATGTATGCATTATAGAGGTTTATGAATACTAAAGATTTGGGATGAGGGGGAGAAAGATATGACTCAGCACTTAAGAAAAATAGAAGTACAGGCATGCACTGCGTCTTAAGAAAGAAATGTCTGTTTATTAGAGTGGTTGGAAGATGTCAGTGCTGTCAAATGTATTGATTTGGGGAGTAAATTATGTACTGATTTTCCTCTATTTTTTCTTGACATTTTCCTCTTTTCTTGTCGCGGAGAGGTATCATATTGTGGATCTCTATATTATAAATAAAAAATGATGGAACAAAACTAACCTAAGTGTGTGTATTTGTATATATATAATTATTTTCTTTCTCTAAGTTGTCAAATTAGATGTTTTAACATTACTTATTGCAAACAATGTACTCGGTCAAAAGTGATGGAAATGTGAATTCATAGTTTTCACTCTCTCAGTGTTAGCTGCTGCAATCACGAGTTAGTATTTATCTTGAGTACTTAGAATGAATACAATAAAGAATTAATATATGATTTTTAATATCTAATTATACATGACCTATGAGTATATGATTTCATTTCATACATAGAAATTTAAAAAGTTTTTCATTGCTGTTAGTTTGAGATATTGATGAAATTTATTTTCTCTGTTATGGAATTACTCTCTTAAGATATTATTAAAATAAACTCTCCATTAAATTAATATTATTGAAATAGTTAAAATAATTTCTATTATGTTTCCTACACGTGTAATTATTTGTTTTCTAATTCTTAAAAATGTTACCTCCTTCATATAGATTTTTAGGAATTTCCATCTGGCAACCTTAGGAGGAAGAGAGATTACGACAGGAATAGCAGTAGAAACGTTTCCAGAAAAAGTACTCAAAGTGAACGAAAGTAGAGTAGGCGGAGAAGGATATAACATTTTTTCTAAGGAATAAAGCTTAGAACCTTTAGGGAAGGAATTAGTGATGGATAGTGAAAGGTAAAACGATTGTTTTACGGATCAAAGTTGGTTATAAGGGAGGCGTTATTTTTAAAACTGTTTGGTTTCCGAAATTTTGTCCTCCTACGAAAATCTGCATTCCCGTAGTCATTTATAGGATTAATAGATAATTCAATCCCCATTAAAAGCGTCCAACTGAATATAGAAATTTGGTTCAGTGAAAAGAGCGAAGGGAAACTACATCACTCCTCATCTTACCTAATAATTTGACCGATCCGACAGTCAGCGTAAAATAAGAGAAATAGACGCGAGGACAAGTCGTTTTAGGGACTCTTTTTTCCGCGAATGATACGCGATAATAATAAATTAAAGAAGTAATTCTACTCTTGGTGTTTACACCCCCTGCCACACATAAACAGTTAGGGGCCGAGAATATCAGTTGAATTATCTGTTTCTAAAGAAACAAATAATATGCTGTTCGGGAACTAAACTCTCATAATTAGTGGTTGAAAGGAGCTCAGTTTCCAACGAATGTTTTTTGCAAAAAAGGCTTATACTAATATGCCCTCTCAGAAGTTGGTACATACAGTTGGATCAGCTTTCCTCAATAAATTAATTATAAAATAGGAAGATTTCTGAATAATATATGAATGCATCCTTTAATATATTGCGTGGTTTCGAAGATAATTTTGAGAAAATAAAAGTTTTGAATGTTAATTCGACGTATAATCCTTCTCAGCTTTCTGATAGAGGGAGATATAGCTCCTCTTTACTCAAAGTTTTGTAAGGGAAGTCGTTAAAAAGCAGATACTTGTAATTATAATAATAATATAATAATAATCGACTTTATTTCAGNCACAATACATAGATATTTACAGTATCACCATTGGTTACGTCAATTTAGCAATAAAAGTAATAAAATGAAAAGAATCTATAAAAAGGAATAAATAATAAAAGCTACAGATTACCAAAAATAACAAAAGCCATGGAAATCACTATACATAGATATCTACAATATCGTCATTGGTTACGTCAATTTAGCTTTAAAATGAAGAAAAATAAAATACAAAATTACATATGAACAAAAAATCACACTAATAAAATAACATAAATAATACAATGAATTCAGATTCAGGGTTCAATTTCAGGGTAGTTAGTTAAAAGAAAAAGATATACTCTAACTTTACTTAATGGTGGAGAACAGACGGACAGAACAGATCTTAAGAAAAGAGAACAGACAGATTTTCTAACAGAGTGGGGAGAGGGCCAAGACTTGGTGAATTCATAGTGTGTTCAAAGAGTTGGGATGCGGTCAAAACGTTTGAGTTCAGCTTTCTTGGATTAATAGATGATTGTGGCATTTACGCTTAAAGGTATACATGGATGGTAAGTTTTCCATAGTGGATGGAAGTTAATTCCAAAGGTTATTAGCTGTGACTGCGAAAGGTTTATGAAATATTTCAGTTCTATGCTGGGGGATCAGGAGTTTCTTACAGCCTCTCGTAATTCTATGCATCGTTACGAACCAAGCCACAAGGCAATCTACGAGCGTCTTTTTTACAACAAAAGTTTCCTAGAACAGAATGGTTAGCTTATTTATTCTTCTAATGGTAAGTACCAACCTAGAGAAACCAACTTGTGCGAATACATCCCAGTTGTACGGATCAGCGGTGCGGAAGAATCCTGTATAACGACCTCAGCACACACAAGATGCAACCAGAATCGAAGTCTTTGAGTGTATCCATATTTCCGCGGCAACCGACGACGGTTTCCAGAATTTTCTTTTCGTCTTTTTGATATTCAAGACTACCGAGGGCGTTTTCCTACAAGAGACCTCAAATGATCGGGGAGGAAACGTAACGAAGGGGCACAACATAGGATCCTTTCTAAAGGGAGCTGCAATCTGAGGCAGCGCATAATCCTCGAGGGGAAGGAAATGTCACTTCTTATCACAATCACAATGGATCCCTGGATTACCGATCAATCGAGCTTTGCCTCTGAACTCCGCAAAAAGAAAGATGTCTTTTTATTCACCCTCTAGTATTTCGTTCGGCCATTGGAAGTACAAAATCCGAAAAATGCCTTTAATGTAAGAGAAATCAAGCAGCATACAAACGCTCCCAAAAGGAACTTTTTATATGTTTTCATAAACAGTTATTTACGTCTTCGCTTTTGTGTACCCTCACCTAAGATAGCGCATCTGAATATCCAGTGCGATGGGATTTGAAGCAGCGGGAAGTTGCTCTAATATATTGGATTTTCAACTGGGAGTGTTTGCTTCTGTCGAAACATGCGTGATACACTTTTTGATTTTATCCTAACATAACCAGACGATCAATTCTAAGTTGCATAGAAATGTTTATCTTCAAATCCGGAGAAAATATAAAGTAAGGAAATGGATTGTCTGAATGCTAATATAAATTTTAAATATAAGATGTTAGATTACATAGAGATTATTCTGCGCAAACCTGCATAATTAGTATTATAAGAAACATTTTGTATTTTTCATTATTTTTAAGGGCTGAAGATTGAGATAGAACGGTCGGTCTTATTTTAGTAGCCTCTGTTTTGAACGCAGCTAAGGCTACCCGTTTTTATGTAATACACACTATCTAGAATATCTTTTCTATTCATTTCTTTCCAGTCATAAAACCTTCCTTGGTGACACTCTTCTGGGATTATGTCTCCAGGTAATGTAAATGATAAGTCAAATTTACATTAATTCTCTTCAAATGTTTTTATGAATTAACAGGAATAACAATTTTTTGGAATGCGTTTTCGATCGAGATCAGTGACTACAAAGATTTTATATGATTTCATTAGCAATGACAGGAAAAAGTGAGAGAGGGTGAACATTTTTTACATAAATAAATTATACTGACTGCATTCGAGTAAGTTACGGTGAAAGATAATCCCACAAACATCTTTACCCTATATTAATGATGACTTTTCGTATTTCAACAGCTACGGTTATTATCTTATGGTGCTTGAACGGGGAAAAATGCTGCAAAAAAGTAAAACCAGAAATCGGTGAAACGAATCGATTTCTGCTTACCATTAAATCCTTAGTTTCGATATTGCATCGACTTCTAATTGAAAATGTTATCAATGGGAAAGATTTCTTTTGAAGATGAAATATAAACCTGAGAATAAAGAAATGTATTACGACCGGAGGAATGGCGAAAAAGAACTTTCCGCGGAAATAAGACATGATATTGTAAATTCCATGTAAACTTTAATGTAGTAAAACCGGTTCCATCGTCTTACGACATCATCAGGTACACTAAAGACACATGCGTTCAGGTTAAATGTCATAGAGAAACGGAGGGAAGGAGGAAGGAAGTTACGGGAGTTGGAAACATTGGGAGTTACAAAGTAAGACATAAGCGTTTGAAGATTAAAAAAGGCAAAATCCAGTACAAGCAGTTGGGTTAATTGGGGATGGAGGAAAAGAAGGTTGAAAGAAAGAGCAACAACGTTCTTAATATTTATATCATGTAGAAAGCAGTAGAATTTGATTTTTAGATAGAAATTTATGTATTTATTTTCGGAAATGTAGTGAAGGAAATGTAACTACCGCCGATGTCTCTTTTGAGGGATTCCGTGAGAAATGACACATTCCTTGAATCGCTAATCTGGAAAGTGACTTGAAATGAATTTTTATTCTAAACTCTTCTTTGTTATCTTTGATGTAATATTTGATTTACCTTTCCAAAAAGACTTATACGTGCTTTTCAGAATAGAGCTAGTTAAATAACACTCATAAACATTTCGTGTGGTAATAATCACCTTTAATATTCTCATCTGTGTATATATCCAATATATGTGTACTGTAAGAAGAAGAAGAAGTAATATGTGTACATATTATTCTATATTTTCACATATTGATTCGTCTATTAGTTTATTTTTTAAATCTACTTGTGTTCGTATTTTTAATGTTATATACATTTATCTACATAATAAAGGAGGGTAAGAAATAAAGGCTGGAATTTCATTTATGGAAGAAAGTAAACGGAATAAATCAATGTATCCTAGATATTTATTAAATGACTTTCATTTATAATTCATTAGCCATAAAATCATTCCATTATTGCTGCATAAATCAGAACTTTAGATGTTTTCAAAGTATCTGGCGTTTGATGATGTTATCCTTTTTGAAGCGATTTTGTGAAAACGGACCTAATTTATCTCGTTTAATGGTCATTCCACTAACATCTCATTACGGGAGAAAGAGAATGGAGGGATTACTTCCTCAAACAGAATGGAATACGAGTTGAGAAGGCATGATTATATTAATAACGAAGAGGCACATCGGACGCTCTCTTTTCCTAGTCCATTGCTCCTCTCGCACCCCACCTCTCTCGATGATTCAATTTAGCTTACGCCTACCTAGATCCCATTCTCATAAATCCCTCCCTCTGCCCTTTCCCCGAAATTTTTGGTCTCGACCCCGTCAACCCTTCCTTCCCTTCCACTCTCTGCCCTCTTCAGCCTAAATATCGCCCTTTCCGCCTGAATAAGAATTCTAAATGCCAATGACTATACGATTCCAGAAAGTTAAATCGATAGCGGGAGATTGCAATCAGGACATTGAATCTGAATCCAACCGAAAACAGAAACCGAATAAAATAAGTTACTTTTGCCGGATTGAAAACCGAAATTGAACCGAAAGAAATGAAATTCTTGAACCCGAACCGAATTCGAAAACAGATATTTATTCCCTTTCTATTTGCTGTTCATAATAATACACATTTAACATGAATATAATTGTACTTAATATGTATGAAAAAGACTTGCAACTTCCTATTTCTGTGTTTTATTCTAATATTTAGCGCGGAGTAATGTAAGTGAAAAACATTAGAAGTAAGTAAACAAACTTTATGGTCCGAACAACCACTGTAAAAATTATTCTTGTCTTATATTCTTCTTCTTATAGGAAAAAAAAACGGTTAGACGTTGGCAGGAGTAAAACCGTAACTGTAACGAAATTTGGTTTTCTCGTTAAATCGGAGCAAAAACCAGAACGAAAAATATACTGGTCCGATGCCCTGATTGTGATACGATGAAAACTTTCTCTCGATGTATATTTTCTGTCAAGAGAATATCGATCAAGTGGGAGACTTCGTTTCATAATCTCTCTCCTCGATTCGAAACGGGTCAGCAGTTCTTATTCAGTCGCTCAGAAAGCATTGATTACCGACTTTAAAATAAGTGGTGATAGCAGGCAATTGTTTTCAATTTATTAAATTAGAAAAAGTACTACAAGTACTCGATAGTTAGAAGATATAGAGTGGACAATCTTATTGGTCGTTTTGTAACTAAGGTGGATCAAACTGTACAGATTAATCAAGCTAAATGTTCAAGGAGTTCCAGAAAAGAGTTCATCCGTGCGTTCTCATTGGAAAGATACTTCACAGACAATCAGTACTGAAAAAAATAGAAAAACAATATGTTCAACTTTACAGCACAATCTTAGGAGTTAATTGTAGTTTTTATTTTAAACTTGAATTGCATTATGGGTTGTATAGCTTTCCCCAGATACAGCGTCAGATGGCCTATGGCTATCGAAGGCGGAGTCCGATAGTTAGGGACGCTCCTAATTGTAAAGGTAGGGAACATGCAATTTGTTTAGTCATTTTTAACATAAAAACCAGAAAATGAAGAAAATAATACAAGAAAAATTTCATTTTACCAAAAATATTTGTATTAGGACATTTTTTAGATGTTTCTAGAGTTATTAAGATTCAATGCAATTGGTAATTTCTGGTTATTTCTGCGTCTTAATAATTAATTAAAATAACAAATAGATAAAGATATAAACGTCTTCATTTCGTTTTCAATGCATATATACGACCTCAGTAGTTTCGGAGGCCTTAGTTAATATATTCTTTTAAACATTTTATCTGAAATATGATACTCTATTTTTTTTAACTAATCTACACATCTTTCATGGCAGCCAACTGAATAAGGCACTGAATTTAAGGTACCATCTTTTCTCAGCATATTAACGAAGAATAAAACAAAGAAGGGAGTGCCTCTAAAAACTTGCTAAATTTTTCTGTAGCGCTTTTGCCGAACACTTATTCTATCTGTGACGGTGGATTTGCAGCCTTCGGTAATATTTTTTATTAATATTTCAGTCAGATTGGCGTCTCCTCTTACTGCACAAAGCTGGCTGCCAGGGTTTCCCATGTCTCTGGTACTGGCATCATAACTGCTATTATTTTTCTTAGTGATGTTTTATATGAGAAAAATATTTGATATTATGAATAATAATTTTGTGTGCTTTCATGCTACAGGAAGTGCTTGCATTTGTGTCTAAAATATATGACCGTGAACGGTGTGTCACCAGCATCTCTAAGTACTTAATTCTTCACCCATGATCACCCCATGATCATCAGGCGCTCGTACTCTGGCGCGTCATTACGATTTCCTTAGGAGAAGAAATACGCATTCGCTGAAACCCTATGCTGACAAAAGGGGACCAAAATTGATCGACGCTTGGTTCAGTTGGGCGACGAAATGACGTAGAAGCCGTTACGTGTCGTGCACGAAAGCGTTGGACGAGGGCACCAACGAATCTTCGAAGCTATCGAATATTTTGCCCCTAGTTCGGTGTCATAATGATATCGTTTTGTCGTGTTTTTAAAAGGCCACAAAATTGAGTTATAATGATAACGAATATTTATAGAACTCTATTCGAAGCCTGTATTACTTATTCACACTTTTTCATGTTTCATAGGCGAGCTTTCTTTATCTCGAATCAATAGCAAAATCAATTATACTGAACGCTAATCGGAGCAATAAGGGTAGGACAAAGCGTCAGTGGGATGAATGAATTCCGAAAATGTCAAATTTCAATGAGTAAATCTTGACATCAAATCTATGCTATTATAACCTAATCGAAACAAGAACAAAGAATTTTATCATCAAATCCGAAAGAGCATTTTTGCACGAAAAAAGGGTTTGAGGTGATATTTTTCCCGTTGAATTCATTTTGCATCCTCATAACTGACATCAGAATGAAAACTAGTACGGCAATCAGAAATTAACGTCATTTTACATAGTCACCATCATCATTTGCCGACAATAATAAATTGACCTAAGGCTAAAGAATTAAATAGAAACTGAAATATTCTCAGTAAACGAACGCTTTTTGTTTACATCGCGGTTAATAGAGAAATTGTCTGAGCCATGTTTCAGTCCATTGCTCAATAGCACAGTATTTTGAATATATCTATCAAATAGGACCTGATGTTCAACTGTATTTTTTCCTCCATAGAAGAGTAGTCGCGTATTTCTGAGGATTAAGACACAATTGGGCTGTATGATTCTTGATATCCCTATCCCTTCATCATCATAGATTTATCCCTTGGTGATAGGTATGTTAAACGCTAATTCTAAAGGCAGATAGGGAAATATATTGGGTAATTTTCATT
Source organism: Ladona fulva (assembly GCA_000376725.2). Taxonomy (NCBI): domain Eukaryota; kingdom Metazoa; phylum Arthropoda; class Insecta; order Odonata; family Libellulidae; genus Ladona; species Ladona fulva. The sequence goes on along the minus strand of KZ308531.1, from coordinate 264,683 downwards.
AGTGTTTAATGTGATATATGTGTATATTATTGCAAATTCCTGTACTGACGAGAATGTTTTTCCCAAATAAATTAAAAACTTTAACCATGAATATAATTTTATTGGTTGGGAGAGGTCACGTTAGAAATCGTACAAGCCGCATGTGGCAGGAAAGGTACTTTATATTATAGAACCCCCTTTTCCAATAATTATTCGTAAAGGTTTTTCGTATTTTAGCACCGTTAATTTCATGATTGATTGTTTCATGATTAGTTGCAGATTGTTTACTGCAAAGGGTAAAAATAACAGATGCAAGCAATTAAATGCATCGTCAAAACATGAAACAATTGAATAACAGGTTGTGCAATTGGAATGGAATTTGAAACATTAGACGTTCACATTGAAGAAGCAGGAATAACTTCAAAAATAATATGATAATAGTTACAATTTTGACGATTTGATCTATTCCATACTAATTTTGGAGTTTATTTCAAATTTATATATTCGTACTAATGCTAAAAGTGTTTTGGCAGCTGAGGTCATTTCGCACATATGGACCCCCGCCGACAGACGAACTCGGAACCGCTTTTACCAAAAGCGAACGCGGCACTCACTTGGATATCCGCGAGTACGTTGAAGTTTATTTACAAAACTTTGGAATAATTGGAGAGCCGGCTTGAAACGGTCCAGCGGGCCGTATTCTGGACTGCGGTCCATGTGTTCGACAGACCTGATCTTTGAACATGTTAATTACTCACTTTGTAAATTCACGCAAGGTTGATTGTAGGTTCCAACGATTTCTTTGACAAATCATGATCAACTGAATTTATAGCGAATAATAGAATAAAATCAATATTCCGACAAGGTCGCTGCCGAAGAAAGCAGAGCTCACGGTCGAGGGTCACGTTCGTGGAGTAATTCTACCTGAGCGCCTTCCTTTTCAGTCAAACCGGATTTCCCAGATAACGAGCTAAGGCAGTCTAATCGAAAATGAATATTCATGCAATGGGACTGCAATTGAACATGACCTCTGGCGCATTCACATTGACGCCGATCAATTACTTCATGCATGGATTATGCTTGTACCCGTCAATCAAAACCTCAAACCTTTGGAACGGAACGTCCAAACGTTCCGGAGTTAGCATTCTTCGAACTCCTAAGTGTGATTCTGGCATGGATTTCTTTACATCTTTTCGGCGAGAAATCTCTTAATATCACCATAGACTACTTGCCATTTGGAAGGTTTCTTTGTTATAGTTCAGTAATTCACTTCACTTGTCCAGTATTGACTTTCATATTAGTAATGCGCATAAAATAAGGTGTTTTTATATAAAAGTTATTTTTATATCACTCCCTCTTGCAGCAAAAGCACGCTATTCATATTTGAAATGAAGATCATCAGTGCTCCTCGTTACTAAATTTAATTCGCTCGAGAATAGTTTTGGTGTAACGCAAATCAATGCACATGATAGCATATACAAAGGTTATTAGACGTAGGTTAATGAAAGTTTTTAATTTTTGCAAATATATCTGAAGATCAGTATCTCTAGTAAGATGACCTTATTTTCTCATCGGTGTAACAGTAATGATTACACCATGTTAGTCAGATTGTGATGTTTCCGTGATACTTTTCTACCCAAATGAATTACATGAAAGAGGACTAGGAGAAAGGTCTTTATTTGAAAAATGTTGCCAAATTTGTTATGGAAACAATCTAATAAGTCCTTCACCAAGGCCTTTCGCATAATTTAACATAAAATGCTATCTATACCAATGCTAATAAGACAAACTCATACAGTGTTCAATGTCTCATTTAAATTATCACTCCTGACCGGAGACCATTTTATCTTATTTTTTTAGCGTATTTACTTCATTTTGTCGAATTCTATTCGAAATGATGCCCTTACTCCGAGTTCAACTGCTGTTTACTATTGTGCTATTTATATAGTACTATTTATATAGTGCTATTTATTTACGCATTCTAGTGCTATTTATTTAAAACCTACAATAAAGTTTAAAATATTCTAAAGGACTTCGATTTTAAAATTCAGGTTGTGAAATGAGGATGACTCGCAAACACTCTTTCGAACGCAACGGTGCAGTTGCGAAACTTAAAATTGAAGGTAAGTTTGAGAAACGGGGCTTCAACATGAGGACCCAATAGAGTGAGATGAAGCTTTCAAGACGATAAATTATGAACGAGACGGCATCTCACGTAAATTAAAACATTCACTCTGAGAGCATTATATTTTTCGTTGGACGTCTTACAGCGTGAGTCGCGAGATATTACTTTAGTTGAAATATGTTCGTTTTCTGTCGCCAAATTCCATCGCCTTCCATTCTTTATTTCCCATACGAAATTCCGGCATGGGGATCTACGGATTCTCACGCCCTTCTTTTATTACCAGCTAATGGAAATATATCGTCGTATTCTACGAGTGAAACAGGAATGAGAGAGAAGGGAGGGAACACGGTTGAGATGGGTCTGGGAAGATTGAAGGAAGAATGGAGAAATCAGGTCGCCTACGTTACGCCGGCCCTGTTGCGATTAGGGACTGGGATTTTTTCGCGTTTCCGAAGTCCCCTTGTTGCATGAATATTTCATACGAGTTTCCCCGTTCACTTGCCCCTCCCTCCCCCTCCCGCTTTCTAGTTTCCGAGTATTTCCACTAGAGGCCATCCAATCAACGCGCATTCTACTCTTGTATCCAGCCCTATATTTTTCAACCTAAAACTCGGTGTGGGCTCTATTTTTTATCTGGTGCATCATGTCGCCATCTGTTTATTTTCGAAGCCGGAGTCTCGCGTAACATTCTCAAGCGCATGCTTTGAATTCTCTTTCTTTTCATCATTTATTAACTTGAGAGCGAAGCTGAATGGCATTGAATGGGAGGTAAAGGTTAGAGATAGTGCTCATCCCAGCTCCGCCGCGGTATTCAGTTAACGTATTCTTTTGTGCGCTATCCCTTAATTATCGTTTTCCAACGTCGATATTTCTCGATTCATTACGATAGATTCAGGACGATCCTTGAGGCTATAACCAAAAAGTGATTAAATATTTTTTCTTTCTTTTAATTGTAAGGATTGGATTAAAAAGAAGCAGTGAAACAAAGAGAAAATGTCGAAGGCTTCGCTGACTTATTTTTTAATAGAAGACGCAGGGGTATTTTTTCATTTTCAGATATCTTCCTATATAAAATTTGACTGAAACTTACTCTCATAAAGGAATAAACTTGCTCTCAAATAAGGAATGTAAATATATAAAATTTCTTTTAAATATTATTAATGGGGTTGTCAAGCCTCTAAATCATTTAATGGGAAATATTTATCCGATACGAAATTAATCGATACTAGCCAGATACATACATACGATTACAAGATATTTTATTTTGGCGGAAAAAACTTTTAAACGCTTCTCTATTTGAAAAAAAACAAGGATACATTGGACACCTAGTCATGTTATAAGAAAGGTATTTCCTCACCTCCATAGTGCGGTACTTCATACACTTAATGCTTTATTGTACATAATTCGCACGAATTTATCATTGAGTATTGAGATTAGATTCAGTACAATACGAAGTTGTAGATATGTCAAATGTAAAAATGTTTAAATCTCCGAGTGGGGATTTGAATATGAATACGGATTCTGTGGATATTGCGTCGACAGCCTTATTGAAAATGCGACAAAAAACCGTCAGAAAGGTAGAAGATTCGGTATACTTTTTTCCTTTACCTCTTGAAGGAGAATGCTGCAGTTTGACTTCTTCTCTTAAAGATTGAGGACGGTTAAAGATAAATCATGTCTTGTTGGTAACAAGTCAAGTACAGAAGAACTCTTTCCGTCCCAAAAAACAGAGAAAAAGGCAATAACTCTTTCGTAGTGAGAGCGAAAACTGGTTTAAGGAAAATGGAATGTGTCTCTCAAATAAAATTAATGTCATGCTCTTGCAGATTCAACGGTTTCAAAGAAAGAAAAGGATTGAAGATACCGTATTAACCTTTACTAAATCACACAATTTTTTATATTTAGATTATTATATATATATNNATATATATTCAAGTAGTTTATAGAGTATGGATATATACTAAACAATATACTCGGATAGAAATCCTTTCAGTTAAACATTTCTGTTACATGGACGAGTTTTCTAGTATTCCTGTTCCTCAGCAGAAATGATTAACATTAAAACTCAGGGCAGGATTTTTAGATGGACTAAGTCAGGGCATATTACTCAGTGCAAATTGATTTAATTCTCCTGCATTTAATTTAACACTAAATCGTGTTAGTCATAATTTGTCGTCGGAGAATGCTTTTGTCGGAAACCGTTCGTTTTCTTGAAGTAGGATAATTTAATAAAACATAAACATGGATATCCTATTTTATTATCTGAATTACAGATAAAATTATTACCTTGATCTGTGAAGCTACATCTACTGCTAAAATATTTAAATCTTGCTAAGAATAAGCTTAAGATTTCATGTATCTGGTTGCTTCTAATCCTTCTTTTCTACGTCACCAATATTTCTGCTCTTTCTAATTATTTTTCTTGTGACCGAAAAGGAACAAACAACGATACGCTATCTCTGAAAATCATGGTTTTGTATGATGCTACACAACATTTTCAGATATCTTAACTTTTTCCCTTTCTCTCCAGAACTCTCGTAACTTCCGTAAGGTGCTCCGTTCCCTTTTCGTAATCCTCTAACTTTTAAATCCGTCCGCGATATCCACCCACGCAAAGAAATTTGACACACCAGAAGAAAGGAAGCGAGAGGACTTAAATGCGAAGGGCACCGAGCGGAAGCAGGGCTTTTCGGGGGAAATCTGGAGGAGAATCTCGACGCTGCAGCGGAAGCAAAAAATAAAGGATCATGGGACTGGGAGAGGAGCTGAAGTAGAAATGCGAAATTGGGGCAATGTGGTTAACCCCTGTCCTACGACAATGCCTTCTTCGAGTCCCTTCTCTCTCCCTTTCTCTTTCACAGCGGTTAGTGCCACGCAAGGGATATTCTGAGAAATGGAACCGTCACAGGGGGCAAGGGTGAGAGACCACAGGAATATCCGAATTCATGCCAAATTCTGCTTCCTCAGAACACCGGACATCAGCCATTACATGGAACAGATTAGATACCTCCGGTTTCTTGCTTTGGCATTTCGAAGTCTGAAACAAAAAATATCGATTATTCAAGCTAGGTATCGACCGCGGTCGTCGGCACTTAGTGCGTAGTTGTATGACTCCTATCACGTTGAGAGTGTTTCAAAGTATCTGCATAGTTTAAAAGTAATAAATTGTCTTCAGTTGGGTCATTAATGACTTAATTCAAGAATTCTCATGTTTTCTGCGAATGACACGTGAAAGTAATGCATTAGGGAAATATTAATGGTGGATGCAACCCTTGCCTCACGACAAAAGGTGGATTGCAGGATACTTACATAAATATAGACATAAACTCCTGTTTTTCTCCGACTTACCCATTTGAGCCACATGTAGAGAATTAACCTGAATAAAATAACTACTTGGCTCCTTACAAATAAATCGTTTTTTAAAGATTCACAGCGAAGCGAGTTTGAACTTTTATGTGTCACGGGGTATGTAATTTAAGTTTAATTACTAGGAAAGAAACTGCATGGAGAAATTAGCAAATATTGAAACATTTTTATCAGCATTTACGTTCGTAAGAAGCAGCCATTAAATTTGGCTTGTCTACATATTCTGTTACTCAGATATATGATAAACAGCTGTCGCCTGAAATTTAATCTGTTAGCTTTCCCTATCAAATTTATAGATATATTATTGAATTTCACATATTCCTACATCGCGTTTCTTAATATTATCAGTATATGCATATCTACGCGATGTATAAAGTCTACAAATAACAGTCCCGTGATGTTACTCAATTATAGGCATTACTTCGTGATAATATGAGTATGAAAATGTGTTCTCAGAATTACCACTTAAACCTCATTTTGAAACCATATAAGACATGTGTCAATTTTACAAACACGGAAGTCTTTGAATTTGCCGTGACAACTGATAATCTTTTCGTCACATTTAGAGTGCGTGAAATAATCCTCAGGATAAGTCCATTTCCACCATTTTTACATACTGTATTCCATCAAATTTCTCGCTTTAATTTCTCCTTATCCATTAGCTCTACCTTTCACTGCTATTCATACTCAATCTCGAAAGCTTCAATCAAAATTTAATGCGTTTGCTTGTACCAAAATAGATAGATTGCAAAATAAAGCACAAATGCAACTCACCTTAATCTAAGAGGTCTTAAAAATTGGTAGATTAAAATTATCTACTATTACATACTCTCTATTATTTCATTAATCATGTTAATGAACGCACAACTTCCCGGAGACTTAGTAATAACCCATTTAATCCTTAGAGTGAAAAGTTTGGGTACAGCTGTTATCACTATGCTTTCACTTAACTCTACATGAAAAATAGAAAGATAATTTTAATCGAGCCATTGTAAAGACCTTTTAGATCAAAGTGAGATGCATTAGTGCTTTACTTAGCATTCGATCTAATTTTGATATAAACAAACGCATTAAATTCTGATGGAAGCTTTCAAGATTGGGGATAAATAGCAGTGAAAGGGAGAGCTGTTGGATAAAGAGAAATGAAAGCGAGAAATGTGATGGAATTCTGTATGTAAAAGTAGTGAATGTGGACTTATCCTGAGGATTATTTCACGCACTCTAAATGTGACGTAAAGCTTATCATTTGTATGGATTTCTCTTTGTAAAATTATAAGGATGTTCCCCCGAATATCGCTGGAAACCATCAAATATATGGGTTGTTTGTTGACCTGAAGAAAGTGTAATTTCTTCTACATCTACATACATACCCTGCAAACCGCCATTCGGCGTATGGCAGGGTTTGTAAACACCAAGAGTAGAATTACCTCTTTAGTTTGTTGTTATCGCTTATCGTTCGCGGAAAAAATGAGTCCCTGAAACGACTTGTCCTCGTTGACTTGACTTCTTACGTTGAACCTTAACTTGATAACCGTTATATTTATAACACGGTTCAACTTCTTGTTTAATTGAGTGATGAATTAATTACGTTAATTGAAATAAGTTACCAAGCATAAAAAATCATTTAGTATTGAATGAGCTTGACGGTAAAAATCAATATTTTACCATTAGCCTCATATTTTCATCGCGAAAGGCTTCGCAGATGCCTTAGTTATCGAGAAGAGGATATATTATTTATATTAAAAAAGTTGTTCCAATTTAACAGATGTTTGGAAACTCTGGTATTCCAGCTATTTTTTCTGATCAAAAATCCCTCTAACCAATAAATAACAAAGTTTAACAATGTAATAAGAGTTTTTACTCATGTTCTTTCACCGGAGATAATGTTAACAATTTATATTTTTAGTCTGATGATAATTTCGATAATTCAATCAATATACTTCCCACTCTAATGATTCCCATTGAACAATTTCGAAAAGTAAGAGTGTATTTGTAATAGTATTTATATCAACGTTTCCCATATTGTGTTACACATTACACAAAATGAGAAATGGCGACTGGCGTACTGAAGAGATGTATTCCGTGATTGATTATGATAATTATGTATTCCACGTATGACATTAAATGCTTTGCCGAGTTGAAAAATTTGATTTCATGGTCTCCTCACTTGGCGGTTGAGCTACTCTATCCCTTCAAATTTGAATATGGCGCTTGCTTTAATTACTTATCAACATCTACCTGCTTCACTAAAAAACTCAATTGCCCCGTGAATTGTTTTGAAGTTGTAAAGCTTTCTTTAAGACGAAAAGTTTGGGATAATGACCTAAGTAGTCAAGAAGTAACTGATAATGAAAATTAACGCCCAGAAGTAGAGGAATACTGAAAAACTGCCACCAAAGATTGATGTATTTTCCCAAAATGTCGGGACGTTTTTTTATTCTTTGGTTAAACGCGGTAAATTTACAAACTATGTGCACTTCCAAACTCAATCAGCACTATTTCTTCATCCGTTCTTCCTTCCGACTACTCTTTCTTAATATTCGAATACTCAAACTTTTAACATTCAAATAGTTGAACTGTAACAACCGCATTCGCATTTTCTAGAATTTAGTTAAAATAACGGATGTATTACTAAATACACCCGGACACGGGTACAACGAACAAAATTAGAGTTTTTTTAAATCCTGATGTGGAAACACTACTCTTAATGACATTCCAATTCCGACTATATTCAAGACGATTTGATCAATTCTAGAAAATTAGCAATTTTAAAGTAATTGCATGTTTAAAATCTTCCTCCGGGAGAGCTATAGATACAAAAGATCCTTATACCTACACTCCATCAGACCCATACCATCATCTTCTGAGGATGGTTATCAACTGCACATTTAAGGGAAAAATATAACCATAGCAATAGGAAAAAGAATGAGGAATTATATTGGAAATAAGACTCCGTCGATTGTTTGGATGCGAAAGAAGAAAAAGCAAATGTTACCTGAATCTACAGATTTTTGTTTATCATGGGAGTTATTAAAATCCTCTCTTAAAAGCCTTATAATGCTGAAAGCTCCTTCATTTCCGAGAATGGAGATTAGGTACTTTGAACTCTTCAAGGCTTAAAACCAATCGCGAAGCTTGTATCCCGCTGAGTTACCTGTTTATCTTCCATGTCCCTGACTCAAAATATTTGTTTTATCTTGAGTAGGATATAAAAGGCTGCTTAAAGTTGAAAATCTCACGAAAAAAATCTATCATCTTACATCTAGCTATACAGGACATTTTATTTGACTGTGAAGGACACTCTTTTGATCATGTCCATGAAATAAAAACTATATCAAATTATTGTTAATGTGGTAAGAATGCTTTACGGCGTGAGGAAATTATTAAGATTAATTGCTCCGAGAGGCTAAGTTCGATTGGCCAAATAATCGGCTCTTTTAGAAATTTCTCAAGTACAGTGCTGACCATAATAATCGCAGAAATGTATTGCTTTCTACTGTAGTCACCAGAGGGAATAAAATGACCGATATTGGCTGGCAAAGTTGGTCTGAGCAGTCGATGTGTCTGAATCGTTAAGGTTGACATAGTAGTCGATCCAAGGAGAAAGGGCCTCTGCGAGAAAACGTGAAAGAAAATTAGGCGCTGGTTAGCCGCATGACGAAGTATTCTCGTAGTTCCGCGTGATGGTCTAGGACCATGAATATTATACTGAGGCTCTGATCAAAGATATAGGATTTTCATAACTAAAATATTAAGAAAACCTGGTCACTAAGGAAAGGGGGGTTATGATAACGAAAAAATATATTTACGTTTGAAAACCCGAAAGACATGCAAAGATCAATTGAACGCCGCGGAAATCTACGTAATAATACAATAAATGTCATTATTATTTAAAGCTTTGATTTATAAAACTTGGTATTTTTTTCTTTTAAAATACGTAAATTAATTATCAACTAAGCGTGGTTTCACTATTTCTTTGAAGGGTTGGCCCCCATATTTTTTTCTCAGAAAATATTTATTCTACAAAAATTAAATTTAAACATGAAAAAATGAAGTTATATCTGATCAATATATTTTGTTGCACCATCTCCCTAAGTTCTATGGACTTCCTCTAGCGATTCACTAGGGCGTGTATGTCCTGTCAGTAGCAATTCTCTCTCTGGTTATGAAGCCAGGTTTTCACTTTCAACTGCCTTCTGATTCACTCATCCTCCATACCCAGCAACCAACTTTGCTCATTTCGACTGCAGATGTTCCATAGCCTTTGCATTAACGTTTGTTAATATTCTCTACTGTTCCTTTTTTAACACAAATTAAATCACAGCACGTTGTCTCTAAAGTTTATCACGGTCAGACTCGCCTTTGAAAGCTTCCTACAGCTATGCTCCACCGGAGAGTACTGAAACCATGCACATAGATGCGAGAAACGTAGAAATTTGAACCTACACGTGTAAAAATGTATTTTATTTTCGAAAAATATGTTTTATCTCTCCTAATGTATGCATTATGGATTAACCCATAATTCTAGCAACAATTAGTACTTCAATCGTGGCAGACTAGATAATCAGTGCATATAAATAGACATTTTTGGAGATCAATAATTACTTTACGAAACGCGGACGTAAATTAATATGGTGATGAATGCCTTAGATCTGTAACAATAATTATTATATAATCTATTGCAACACACTTAAGACTCAAGAAAGCATTTGAATGCACTTTGCTTCCTCAGACACATTTTCACAGCTTTCGTAGAAAATCACGATATAGAAAGCTCAGTTTCCACTACGCAGAAACTTACACTTCGAGTATTTCCCTGGCAAACTTATCCCCCCTAGGTACTGAACTCTTTTAGTAAATCTACAAAAAAACGTAGCAAAACTTTTAGAAACAGCTAAGGACCGCCATTATTAGAGCCGGATCGAGAACTATCAGCCACCTCACATTAGTCATTTCGTCTGAACGCCATCTACGTAATTCGGACTTTTTAAGACGACCGAAAGTTTCCAGAAGCGCGGTGAAGGGGTACGTAATCACCTCGTGCTTGTATTGAGGACGTGTATGAAATGGCCGTCTGAATTTTGGTGAATTTCAAACGCTAATAATTTGCTATCGATGTAGAGTGATTGTGTTCAAAGTGACTATGATCGTATTTTGGTTTATACTTTGCAGTTAACATGTAAGATGGCGACTTGAGAGTCCACTCGTGGAATACTCTAAAAATAAAAGCTTTTCGACAGTCTGAACTCAGCTCTAGATTCAGTGATATGATAATTATGTATAAAAGTGTGTATAATTTCAAACCTTGAACAAGAGAATCGTCGAGGGAACAAAGCCCCTGGACGGACAAGTGAAATCCAATTTTAAGAAACGAAAGTTCTTCGCACTAAATATTTGAATGTAAGTACGTGCGATATAAATGTGAGACTGAATGTGAAACTTCTGTATTTACTTCACAGGTCAACGAGGAGATATTCACATAGGTGAATATCTCCTCGTTGTGTCAAATCTATGACGTTTATACGTGACGTATATACTATGATGTTTCTAAGCTAATGAATGAGGAAATGAGTGATTATTTGAGAATTTTAGTGGCCACCACATATGGAAATTTTAGATAAATTTCTTACTGTGGATATTTGTAAAATAAAATAAAAGGAATAATAATTAGAGGATATTTTTCTTTTCTTCGCAGTATGTAGTTTCATTCAGATTTTCCCTCAGATTAAAACAATGAGCGCCTATTTCAAAACGCTATCATATCTTTAAATCACAAAAATATGTTGAGAAATTTTAATAATCAACTTGTTGAGAAAGTTCCCATTCTTAAAATATCCTCTATGAAAACTATCAATCAAAGCTTTAAAACTGTAGAATCCTGCACTCCATTTTTAACTACTCTCTTTTCCCTTTCGCGTTATTTCTGTGTCGCATTAAGTCGCCGTGGAAATGTATTGTAACATATAAAAGGAGCTTTGCCAATGCCAATTCATATTTTGGTTTCGCTTTCGGTTGCTTTCACTGAAGAGCGAGACGGGCTCGCGCTAATGGTTTCAATAGACCCAATATGAGTCTCTAACGACCTTAAATTCTTTTGCTTCTGTTTTTGATGTTCAAGGTGGACTTTTCCTTATGTCATTAACTAGTTATGCTTTTATAGTGTTACTATCGTTTCCTTCTGGGGTGAAAGAGATAAATAAACTCTTATTTATAATCGTTTAATTCCTTTTTTGTTTTCATAATTGCGCTTTCGGATCTAGTAATTTAAAGCCACTCATAACTGAAACACAGGTAAAAGGTGTCGCATGGTGCCAGCTGATAACAAAAATGTCTCTATGCCTTCTACCTAAAGCGAGATTTGAGATTTTTGAAAGGAAGAGCGTGGAAGAATTCCGCTTCCTAGTCATCATTCCCGTATTTATAGTTCTTGCGTCGCAGTTTGCTGATTCCTTTTAGCGTAACTGTTTTCTAATCTCCTAGATTCCCCTGAACCTTATGTGCACATAAATTGTGCTGCATATGTTGAACACATTATTGTAACAACACTGCTATGATTATTAAAGCACTTCAACCAAAGTCCCCAAGCTGATTATTGGCATATATACATAATATAATTGCCATTTTATCTAATACTGTTTGCAAATATCCCACATGCAAGCACATATTGACGGTAACTACAGTGTAATTTTCATACAATTAGTTAATATTTATTTGGTTTTTTTATCCTAATATACATTTGCGAGGCTCGATATCGTAAATTGCTTTGCAGAAATATTAAGCTGCGGAGTTTCTCGATTGGAACTTTATATAGTTGCCTGCCTTGGAATATATGAATTTAAAATCCAAAGAGCGGCACAATTCATGGTGATATATTTTACTTCAGAATTGGATGGTAGTTATTAAGCGTTGGTAAGCAAACATCCACGAAGTAGAAATTACTAGTTATATTCCCAACATTTCACTGTTGGATCATCTTAAATAACGATTTAAAATGATTATAAATGTGAAAAATATTTCATTTATTTTTTACAATTTTCCTGGAGACTAATCGGTTACTTTTCCTTAGCATTATTCCTTAACTTAAGTATTTATCGGAATAAGTTACATTAAAAAAGGATTAAGTTAAGAAGGGCAGTGGTTTTCAATGATTATTAAAAAGAACGATTAAAACCACGGATAATCTATTTTTTTATATTATACTGAAACCAGTAATGTTAATTTAGATTAAAACAGACCTTTAACTAGCATTCACGTTCCCTTAAGCCGATTCATATGCTTAATACTCAAATGATCCTCTGTAATACACATAATTTTCAAGTAATCCTTTATACCCTGCACAAATAATTATTACGGAATTATTACTATGTTATTATTTAGTTATCATACAAATTTATATTTATAAAAATTTCGGAATTCTCTTATTTAAAAAAAATCGTTTTCTTTTTACATACATTCATCATCCTACACGTTCACATCATTGGGTGCTTTTTAATGAGTGTAACTGCTATTCCTGTTGCAATATTTTACCGATCGAAAATGAAATCATCCCGTTGATGTGTCATCCTTTTTTACTTATCTGCTGAAATGGTGGTAAAATATATTTTTTATTTGATTAACATAGATTACGCGATAAATTTATGAGTAAAGGTGGTCTCCTGTTTTTAATTTGAGGCCCACGGATTCTCTTCTTCTTTTCTCAAAGGGTTCCTTGTCCCTGTAAAGGGTACCCTGTCGCTGTAGCCACTCGTCTCGGTCTGAAACTATTACTTTCATTTCCTCATAGAACTTGCATTTGTCAGTTGACATTAGAGAAATTAATAAGGACATTCTAGACCGCGTGCTTGTCTTTCTCTCCAAAAGTTTTCCTTCCATTATGTTTTTCATGTAGTCGTTATACTTTATAATACTAACAGTGAGTTTGATTTTTCTGTAGTGTATGTTTTGAAGGAGCGTTCTCCTTTCATTAAACGCTTTTAGCATTTGTTTGTTTATCTCAAACCGTCTCTTACCATCCCAGAAACTTTTTCTTTGACCAGGCAGCAGAATTGTTTACCTTACTCCAAGGTCAGCTTAGAAGTCTAACAACTAAATATACAACAGATTACAATAAGGTTTAATTTATCTAGTTTCAATGTGATCTTCTCCTTAATTTAAATAATGGTACGACGCGTAATCCTTGTACTAGTCTATTCCTGGTTGAGTATGTGATATAGACTCCGTATCATGGAAAAATATGGAATACCAAGACCATCTAGCGCTATCATTAGAAAATTGTGGCCAGATACTGGGCTTCCATAGGTGATTAAAATTATTTTTCACGATTAATCATCAGCAGCGTTATTTTAAAACAATTTTATTAGCAAACATTTTATAATACATTTTTAATGAACTTATTCATTCAGTTTAAATAATCTCATACAGATTGAAAATAAAAAATGAAAAAATATCTAATTAATTATCAAAAGAGACTAGGTGTCAGTAATATCAATTTTTTCCGATTTATTGGAATATCAGAGTGCGTATGATGTAGTTAAATGATATGTCCTTCATGATCGCCAGGAGCAGTAGCCAGGATTTTTAGAAAATTTATTTTGTATATTACCGTTAGGAAAATGAAACGACACGTCGTCGTTGTAATTATATATCTCTTTACTGTAACAAATTATCGTGTACAGTTTTTTCGTAATTGATAATGTTGTGCTATCACCGTTGTTATTGAAGTCACCTTGAACCCTCACATTTTATTATAGTTAAATGTCATATTGTAGATTCTATTAGGTTATATTTACTGTGATCATAAGTGTGATATTCTCACAGGTTTAGTCAGGAAAAATCATTTCTATCAAAAAGGCGGGGGTTCCCAAATTGCAAAATATCGCGTTTTGGCTAACGTCAGTAGATATTAATAAGTAAGCCTATAAGATTCTTGAATCATACACCCAGTTAACTAACCCTTTCAATAAATAGAGGGGGATTTTCTGTAGAAAGTGGTATTATGGATTAATCAAGCGGAGCTTAAAACTTATTCTTCGGCAGTCATAGAATGTATCCGTAAGCAGAGTCAAAGGTTTCATCGAAGAGAGTGTGTACCATTTATTTGACGTCCTTGAAACAGTCGCTGAAGATTCGTTGGTTTCTTGATTTTTAATGTGGATGAGACAGGTTTTCTAAATGTCCAAAAGAAAGCCCCGACATTTTCGGCTGAAAAAGTAAAGCGTCAGATTAGTGAGATGTGCCACAGAAAGAGGTGTAAACACTACTATGGTATGTTGCACAGACGCCAATGGGTTTTTCGCGCCTCCGTAGATTGTTTTTAAGAGACTAAGTACTGATTGCTCGCTCTCTAATGGCTCTCCTCTCAACGGAAGTTTCGTGGAGGTTTATGAAACTGGGCATATAAATTCTGAACTATTTATTTTCAGTGGTTGAAATAATTTATCGCTTACATCGAGCCCTCAGCGGGGGTTCACTACGGCTCTAAAAAAATATTCTATCCATTTATACTTGTTACTGCGTCTTATAGTGTATTACTAGAGAAATTTGTAAACGAATACTGATCATTTTAATTTTATGTGGTAGATCCAATATTTTTCGACTGTAGTTTATGAGTTAATCGATCCGTTACATTGAGTAATATAACAAAGTATATTTGTAAAAGTCAAGCAAACAAGCAATCCATCTGCAAGGTAAGCAATCCATCTATCAATAATACTTTGATTAATTGTCATTTGTTTATTGACGACATCCAACTGTTATTGAACTTGATTCCACGTAAACACTTAAGGAAATAATTCGCTCTTTGGGAATTGGGTAAATATCACTTGCATAATCACTTTTTCTAGATAATGACAAATACATCGGAGCTACGCAAATTTAGTCGGTTACGATATTTTCTGTTTTTCATATATATTGTTGTGTATTTTAGCGTAAACATTACTCGTGTTTGCAATTTTTGAAGAGACATAATTGAATATGCGATATATTATTATTGAAGTTGGTAAGGAAGAAAATTTCACGGAAGTCCTTGTTTCTTCTCACTATAGTGCGTAATCATTATTTAAAATGGTAGCAGTATTTAGAGTCAATGAAACATTAATTATGAAGTCGTTTTTAATCTATTGAAACCTCATTTTTATGAGGCAGTAAACATTTCTATGTTTACAAGACCTTCAAGTGAACTGAATCCATATAACCTTACTTGAGTAATGGATGAATATTTTGCTACCAATATACTTGAATGTTGTCTTCCATGTCAGAATGGGAAGGATAAAATATTATACTAGAACAGATTTTTTCTACTCAGAAAATGTCGGCCTTCCTTAAAACCTTATCACTTATATTACTTTAAACGGCAGCAGTTGCGCGGAATATCTCGTTAGTTTATCTTGCAGAGGAGCATCTACTATCATGTTTTAATAATGTCTCTATTTTCCAACCAACTGTGTGAACACAGTTAAATTATCGGAAATAAATGAATTTGAAGTAAGAGGGTGCATCGTAAAAACGGGGTGAACATTAACGACCGGGTTGTCAGTGATGACGGTCAACGAGGTTGCGGTGGAAAATGTATAGTAGCATGAAATTTAAGAAAAAATATCGATTTTTCATAAATATTGAGTATAAAAAAAGTAAGTAAGCAGGGGAAGATATACAATATATTTAAGAAAACAAAGAGGATGGGAGTACGGTGTATTTCATACAAAGCAGCAAAGTGTGTAAGATATGGAATTAGATAATCCAGTACTTCAAAACCTCGATATTTTGAACTGAAGGAAAACTTAAAAATACAACTGCTTGTGGGGAATAAAGATTGATTACAAACGGCTGAGTCCTGAATATGATGGTAAAGAAAATATAAATATTAGCTAGATACACTGCCTTCATGTTTCTGCTTCTCTGTCGCACCCATGTCGCTGCTTAAATCTTTTACGTTCTTCATGACTACACGAAATCCGACGTCGGAGTCTTAGACTAAGGAGTGCTGAAATACACTTTATTCACCCCTCATTCACCCGTTCATTTTTACCATCTTTTCCCCCCACAACTATTCCTAATTTCTTTCTTTTCCGTTCATTACTATCCGCTCTACATATTTTATGCAATCAACTTCCTTATGTCATTTAAGATTTCTTAACATCAGAAAACATCTCGTAATTGTATGGTTATTTACAGTACATCCTTTCTCAGAGAAGCAGGTTCCTGTCAATGCTCATTACTAAGTTTCTTTTACCCAAGACTCTTACTATTCCTGTTTAAAGTCTTTTCTTTCTAATACTGCTGCGATATAAAAACGTTTTCTATCGATTTTGAAATTCTCAGGGTCTTTATTATTTCCGGATCAACTAAAATCTGCTTGGTCTATTAATTCGTCAAATAGCATTTCACACAATACCTATATTTTCCATGAATTGAAATGTTTGTATAAAGGTGCACTGATTCTGGTTCAACTTATTTATGCAGGATATTTAAACTTATGTTAGTGATATAGAATAAGACTTGCCAATTATAATTCTTTCTTAATTTGTTTTTAAGACAGAAAATTAAGATTTTGATCTCAGTATGCCTTTTCTTCAATAGCAGATTTAAAAACTTGTGGAGATGAGGGGGCTATTTATGACAATTTTCTTATTATATCATCTCCAACTAACTTTTAAAATGCCATTTAGTTGTGATGAATATAGTTGAAAATTGGTGATTATTAACTTAACAAAGTTATTCTCGTTAGATCATATTACACTAATTGATATTAATAAAAAGTCACCAAAGAAGGAGGGACCGTCCATAGACCCTCCAAAGATTTCCCTATGGCGTAGATAATATGTGTGATTTTTAAATTTATGTTTCATATTGTATGAGAAGGTCGTTCCAGCAATTACGTGCACCCTCGTTTTGATTGTTCTAATGGACAGTATTTACCTAAATTCGCAAAGAAGATCAAGTTTTTTCGTCTTTCGCCCGCTCCCTTCTCTCCCAAACATGACCTTCTCGATTCAACCTCACCGAGATCCTATTTTTATCCCTTCTCCCTTTAATCTTCCTATCTTCCTCTTCCTCTTCTTCCCACTCTCTCCTCCGACGTAAACTTCACCGCACCTTCCCTCGTATATACCCAAAACCTAATCCTGTTTCATAGCCGAACTGAAACCCGAACCGAGCGATACACTATGGGCCTTTGTCTCATTACTCTCGTTAGTCAGTTCCGTGGCTCGTATCATCAGCCGGAGAGCGATATTTTGGCAGTGGAGGTCATGGCGACAGGGCGTTCACTTGATGAAGGTTAGAGATGGAGTGAGGGATGTTCCTAGATGGAGGAGGGTAAAGAAAAATAAACTTGGGAAGGACGGGGGTTGAGGGTTAAAGGGGAATTACATTTAGATCTGCGTTGGAATTGAGGGACTTTTGTAATTTGCGACTTAGGGTATGGTCTGAAGTAAGTTATGAACTGAAGTGAAGGAGCAAGGGTAAAATTAATATAGCTCTTCTCGTCCTCTCTTATCGCCGGACAATTAAGGAAAATTTGTCATCGGCTATAAAAACATAAATTTAAAGTTATAGTATCATTTCCGTTAATAAGGCATAACAGAAGTTAAGAATACAAACATGTACCTATTATCCAATTAATATTTTTCTCAGCCCAACTCAGCCACGTAGATAATTATCATACTGAAGTCATTGATATAGTGCCATTTGGGCAAAAGAAGAACCCTGATAACGGATGTTTTACTGCAGAGGAAAGAAATATTTTAGTTGGTTGTGTGCGCATATACGACCAAACGAAAACGTAAAGATGAAACAGTATGAATGCATTCCAGTGTTAACTATACAAGAATGTGGTAGGTGTTTATGTTTATGATGCAAAGTATTCGTTTAGAACTTGGTTTATATTTAGAAATAGTTTAACTGGGATCAAATATAGGTATATATATCGGGTAACAAATGTAACTACGGAATCAATCATGCCCCGTAACCGTGGTAATCGCAATCTGTACCCACAAAAATAGAATCATGAATATTCAAAAAATTAATTTTTAGATCTGTGTAGGTCGTTATTGAATGTTTACCTATTACAACGGTAACCAAGGTCATTAATGGTCAATTGTTTTTCATATTTATCATTATTTGTTTATTATTAATATCATAACTAATTTTCATTGTAATACTTTAGCTACTATGCGAGTGCGATATTAGGTTTTAGTGTGAAAATTTCTGTTAATACGTTTAATATGTATTAATACTCTAAGTTTGAAAGTAAATGTAGGAAATAGAGTGGATAAGAACGAACTGGCTCTTCCTTGACACACATGTCAAACGTATGATGAGAAAAATGGTATCTATAAGCGTCGATGTATTTAAATGAACGTTTTTTTGGATTAAATAGGAACGCTCGTTTCATCATAGACTTAACGAAGGTTTCATAGATTATAGATCTTAAATAATTTAAAACTTTTTCATTTGACTTCTATCACAAATGTATTACCATTTCACTGCAGTAAGTTAAGAGGTTTAATTTGTTACAATAATTGCGCTTGGATTCGTCTGATTTGGGTATTTCATTGACTCATGGCCATTCATTAAAAGGGCATGATTTCCCTTTAAGGCCAACACTATTCCCGAAAGTATGGCATATAAACGAGCGAATGGTTTCTCGAGCTTCTTTTATTACGAAGAATTTCGCAATTTATTTCCCTTTCGTCTGTTCCCATACATAACACATAGGGTCATATTCTTCACACACTTCAGGATAATTCCCTCCACAATCCACATAGCCAACATACCGACTTCACTGTCATAAATAAAAGTAAATTTTCACGGTGTCCTAAATTTTTAGAGCGGCACTTTCCCTCGGGGAGAGTCATTTCCTCTTTCAAAGTAATTCTCAACTCAGAAAAAGCCCATATATCTTCCCCTCCGCCAACGCTAAACTCTTCCGGCCTCTACCTAGCACACGCATCTGGGACCATTTTTTTCTTCTCCTCCCCATCAACCGGCGTCAACTGCCACTTTTCTCCGTCTTGTCACCTGCGAAAGAGCACTCCATTCCCCGCTCCAACTCTCTTTTTTTCCCCTCATTGCCTTATAAGGGGCTGGAGCCAAAACCTCGCTTTCCTACACCCTCGAAGCCGATCTCTCAGAGCACACACTCTTTCCCCCTCTTTGTCTCTCATCCCTCCAACTGCTTGTCATTCTCCGCGCGAATTTAGAGCGTTTACACCCCTCTTCTCGCTGGTATTTGCATTTCTCTCCATCCTTCCCTTTGTTCAGTTTGCCGACTTTTTTCCCTTTCGTATTCATCTCCATTCTTTCGGATACATCAAAATCCCCACGCTACTGCGTAGGTTTTCTTTCGCTTGATCGCGTCGTATCAGTGGTCCTCAACTCGTGAATTCGCAGCTGGAAAGACTCATTTACATGTGCATTCCCCTAGATACATTCGATGATCAGATAGAGCGAGAGAAATCAGGGTGATAGATTTCAGGAATAGTCGACTCCGAAGTTCATTTATTCCGCGAACGATGGGTGACACTCGTTCTTAGATATTAGAAATAAGATGACTCGTAATGGCCGCGATGTAGTAGTACTAAGAAGGAAATGGAAAGAAATGGCTTCACGTATAGTCATAGAACAGTACAACAGCACAACAAGTCCCCCGAGTTTTGATGTGATATGGAAAGATACAGTCATAGTAATAGTTTGAAGATCAATAGGTTATTCGCTTTCATCGATAAAGATATCAGAAATAAGTTAAGTATTGCTAATTTTAATTCAAGTTTGTAATTAAGTTAAAATGCAATTCACAAGAAATGATATAATGGGTTGCAAAGCATTAACACTCAGCTGCAACAACTGATGCTTTAGATATGAAAAGTATTGCCAATGGCTTGCTCTCTGATATATTATTACATAACAATAAAAATAGAATCTTAAGAATACTCCAATGAAAGTAAGCTTCGCAATTCTCTAAATTCATAATTAGCATTAATGTTGTTATAATGTTCGTCAATGCAAGATTTACAAAAATTACAAGCCTAAAAATTCGGACAAAAAACTTCAAAGCTCTATGAACGATTCATTCTTCCGCGTGGTTCGGATACGTAAATATCTCCAAAGTTCATACGTAGGGAATTCAAAACGTTTTCATTCGCTTGAATTCTCGTAAGACATATGTTATTTTTGCATCTCATTTAAGTGTAACCTTTTACCATTACAACTTTGCAGGTACCCCAAAGAAACTATCGCTATTGTATAGTTTAGTCTGAAACTCTCCTAGAAATGGCAGAGCTCGATTTCTGGAGCTTTTTGAATGACCCCCGTCGATGCATATATTTTGGGTCATTTTTGCGCAAAAAAAATGAAATGAATGAAAGAGAAAATGCAAGCTCAGGAAAACTCGAAATTTGATAGAAAAATGAATGTTTTCCTCCAAAATTTATACGCGATGCGACTTTATGCAAAATTCAATGCATATTTTTGACAGATAGCTATCGACAAGTACTTGAGGCCATTTGGGCTTTTATAGGCTTTGACGTTTATCGACATCCGCATCAAATGGGTGAAGTTTCCATTCAAGGCCACCCACCCCTTACTCCAACGGAAAATCTTCGGTACTCAGTGCTGTTGGAAGCTGATTGAACGAAAGGCTTAAAGTATGGAAGGATTAGAGACATTGATGGTTCATCACAGAAACCGTCAACACCTCCTCTATCACCGGGTCATACTAAAGCTACTTTAAGGGTGAGATTTAATACAAATTAATAGATAATTTTGATATTTTTCTTTTATAGTATGAAAAAGATGCTGAGCATGGATAACTTTATTTTGACTAGTAATGTTAAAACCGCTGAAAGACACCTGTAAGACTGTTTTAGGGTTGATGAATGGAGATTTATTGTATCAAAATCACATCCTTTATTAAAATTGTAATTGAATTGTTTTAGTTTCAACTTGAGCGTTGAGAGTTACTCTATCGATAAATGCAGTCAATGTTTTTTCATCCACTTGCTTAATGCTTTTCTTTAAGCGTGGAATTGATTTTCTTTAGAATAATTTCATTTTGATACTATCTATATTCAGTGATGTACCTTTTTTTCAAGCTTTCTTTTCTATTGGTCTGAAGCATTCCTCTTTCTTCATTGGTCTATTAAGCTTTACATTGATATCTCTGAATAGCGTTCTGTAGAAGAATAAATTCCAGTGGTCTATTGTCTTGCAAAAAGTAAGTTAACCAACTCAAAAAGTTGACAGCTGTCGAAGCGTGATGAAGAATTTGATCCTTTAGTAAAAATATTTTAAGATAATAATTCTATTGATGATGGGATTGTATTTAGCTTTAGATTTATCGTAACATTAGCAATAGTATTTTTAAAAGTGCTTCGACAGCTTAGATCATTTTGCACATATGGGCTCCCACCGGGAATCGAACCTGGAACCACTATCATCAAAGTCAAAGACGTTACCAATATTGTTATCTGGATGTCCATCATAACATTAATATAAACCATTCTCAATCTGTTTATGATACTCAAACAATGATCTCTTAGCGTATTAGGAAGGCCCACCTTGTTTTTTCAACTTTAATTTATATAATTAAACTCAATTCTCATTATGGCTTTCTACGAAGTCCGGCCTAATACTATAGAATTTCATTAGATACCATTTAAGTTCTTAGACGCAACCGCTATAGCAGCATCATTTAATAACTATTCCATATTTCTGAGGCGCGTGGATATTTACGACGAAGGGGATGAAAAATGAGAATATGCAATGCGATGAAATCTAAAACGTCTGTCACAGCGTCGTATAATGTCATCTGCGAGGTTTCCATTAATTCAAAATTAAAACCATTTGCATCGACCTTAAACTTATATTTAGCTCGTTTTTCATGACTATGCCTTGTTGCGAGGGCTTTAATATCGCGCCTCGATCCCTAAAGGGCGCATGAATAAAACGCGAGTTGACGCAGTGGTGGTAGCAAGCCGCAAAGTGAAAGAGCCAAAGGAATTGCGAACACTAAAGCTGGGAGTTGATGAGTTTCCACTATCCGCCCACGGCGCACGTGTGTACAAACTAGGAGTAGTTATGACGTTTAAGCCGCGCTACTTAACCGCCATGTGCTGAAAATGATATTCCATATCCTCTCGGAGATGTCGATAAGATCTGCATATGCGTGACGGAGAGTAATGCTCCTTACAATCAAATTATTTCTTGCCTTCAAAAGAATTAATCGACCCCATCGTGGTAATTAAGATATCCACGCTTTGCTACTGAGCTTTTTTTCAACGCTGCCTCTGTGAAACTCCATACTCTGACCTGAGGTCATTCGGTAGATATCCAGCGATATGCCATGCAGTCTAGTGAAGCGAGTCTGCGGCAAAGGACTTGTTTAAACTGGCGTGCTTCACTATGTTTGTCGTTAGCTAATAGGCGGGAGATAGTTATTTTTATCTCGGTTCAAGTAGATACTGGTAAAAGCCTATGGGGAATTTACGGCCTCTCAGAGAGAGAAAAATGGAGGGGCGATTTTCCTCGCAGAAAATGGGAAGAGCCTGGAGTAAAACAAAAGAAAATATAGAGAGAATCCGAAAGTTTGGAAATACGCCCAGTATGTCTCAGGGGAATTTATGACGACATTCTCGCTTTATATTTTCAATAAGTTCTGTTCATGTTTTAGACCTGGAGGTTTCCTTCGTTTTTGCATCGACGAATCACTTGTCAGTATTTCCGGCCTTATTCGTATCCTATATTTAGAAGTCTCATTTTTTATAGTTAAAGCAGTGCTCTTGAAGAAAAGTATGCAACACTCCGCGTTCTGATAGATTGGTTCTTTAATATTTATAAACTTATTTTATTCGTTTGTTAATGTATTGAATTTTTCTTAAGATCTCTTACTGTATTTTGTTTATATAATACCTATAAAGCCTCTTCTATCCTCACGGGCCGCTGTGGCGGAGTGGTTAGCGTGCTTGCGCTCAAACCCCGACGTCTAGGGTTCGAGTCCCGACTAATTGGATATTTCTCTTTAGGGAATGATTATGTGTTCTTATGTAGTTACTGTGTACATCTATTCTGTAATTGTCAAATAAAAGGATGTATGTGAGAGCACTGGGAAATATATAAATTATTTTAAAAAATCAGTAGTCTTATAAGCTGATTCCGTCCTTCCTAGATAAAGTGGAATCATTACAGGTTTGCAATAAAAACGTAACATTTCCATGTTACAAGTACAGTATTAGAAAATGTACTATAATAGAGTGACGAAAATGATGATTTACATAGTGATCGTCATGTATTAAAATGGCACGAAATTTATCTTTAAATTTTGCAAATTTTATACTCATTTTAACTTCAAGAAATTTAGATATACAGCAAGAGAAAACCTAAAATTCCGATGACCTTCTTTTGTTCACACAACTGTTCACATTCCATTTCCATCTTTAATTCATACTTTCTCTATTTCTCTCGCAGTAATATATGAGCTACTTTAAAAGGATAAGAGAGAATTTTTTATAATGTAGACGAAAATTTATACGCGTCAAGTCATGATTGATATTGGTAAATTATGTTTCCTTTCGCTGATAAGAAAATCTGTTACACAATCGCATTTGTCTTGAATTTTGGAGCGAAAAAAGTCGGCTATTTCTTATCGAAGAGTTTTTCTCAGAGATTCCGTTTCTTCAAAGATTGATTTAAAGGGAAAGGTTCTTGTTTAACTTGTATGCCTTTGCGATGATAGAACGGTGAAAATAAACTGTAATAAAAGGGCTATATGATAAAGGAATTTATTATACATTTTTGGATGAATGAAACACGATAAAGCTTCCAATCCCCTAGACATTGCAGCTCGGGCACGTAAAGAAGTACCAGAAAGCTACTTTCCTTAAAATAATATCTCGATAGTCGATTAGCTAAAGTAAGGTCCCAAAATCTAATAAATTGATAGTACCACTCCAAATTCTGAAGTTGCTTAAAAAAAGATGCATTTCATTTAAGACCTATCTAAGGAATGTCCTTTGTTGGCGGAAAATAGTGCAAACATTTTTATATTGATGAACTTAACTTGAAATACTTCAATTTATGGAGGGAAACCGAAAGGATTTTCGCAAGACCTATTCTAACGAAATTACGACATTGCTTGTTCACTAATTAGTAAGCTTTTAATATGGCTCATCCTCGGTAAACATGAAAACTGAAAGGTTCGAGTAGCCATTGCGAGTAAATCACTGAAAGATGAAAATTCGATAGCCTTAGTGGGAAAAACTAAACATTAGTAGATTAAATGAAGTATCTTGGAGGCACCATCACGAATAATTTAACATGGAGTACCCAAATCTGTAACGTATGTGGATGGATACAAAATATACCCATTTCGTGGATTGTCGGTAGCAGCGAAGGAAAAATCCGTGAGTGATGTCACGTTGCGCTAAATAAACTTAACTTAAGGGATACATGTAGTGTACGGGATACTTCCGAGTTTTGCATTCGAGAGTTTGATATGGTTCAGCGGAAGGAGTATTTGTCTTCGAAAAAACAAATGGCCTCTGCAGATTTATTTCATTAGATTTAATTGAAGTGGAAAGAGAGACATGAAGTTTCCCCTAATATAATGCCAATAAGAATTCATATATTTTATGTAGAAAGAAGTATCTCTAAATATGTATGTACATAATGCATATCACTAATTTAAACATCAATCATCTATTTCAATATCCCACAAGCCGCCTTTCGGTGTGTGGCAGGGGGAAACGTTTCAAAGAACGTTTACGATCTATATATGCTACTTGAAGGCGGTGATATGCATACAATTTATTGTCCTTTTAAATTAACTCTGTCTTTATTCTCGTAGTAACCAAGTAACAGGCTTTGTTTGGTGCAGTTAATTTAGAGAAGAGAACCTGTAACAAAACATTTCTTGTTAGTTATAAATGCCATTCATTAAAGCGTTTTAGAATTATAGAAATGAAAGGTTTGGTTTTAGTCAAAACTATCTCTTAATGAAGCTTAAAACAAAACTAAAAGTTTATTTCATTATTGAAGTCCAGTTAAGATAACCTAAAACCTATTTTAATATCTGAAGTTAAGAAAAAATTAGCCGCTTGACGGAATTTAGGGTAATTATTAAGTAGCAATTGCATCGAAGTTTAAAGACATTTTACTCATGGTTCTTACTTCATTACTTACGAATACAAAGAGAACTTAAAATAGTAAAAGTAAGAATTAATCTGTTTAATAAATTATCTTCTGAAGTTAAGGAATCTTCATGTCGGAGTGACCGTAAACATAAATTTAAATCCATAGTTTAAAGAACTATTGCCAGTAAAATAAAAAAGGAACGCACAGTAACTTCCTATGGGTAGTTTTTGATGAGAGCTATTGAAACTTCTTTGGAGTGGCTAGTGCTACTGCACAGGCAAGAGCAGCAGCGAATTGCCTCGTACGGGCAACACACGCTTAGGACATACCTGTGGCAACCCTCCGGTAACCGAGAAGGGTTATCAGAAGTCCTCAGAAAACTAGCATTTTATTTATATAATAAATTATCGTTTGAGGAACATTATTTGAATTCCTAATACTTTACGTTCCCTGACTTGGTTTGATGATTCACGGAGTGCTCCTTATAGATGTTAATTCATTCATCAGTAGCATCTTTCATTCTACTTTATAATATGACAAACATATTCAGTCCACGGTGAGGCATCCATTTGAGGAATATGGCGGTATTCACAAGTGTCACGTGGTCAGCGTATCAACTCCCACACCGTCGTATTTGCCTTTCATAGACCGCTCGGACCTGATTCCTAATAATTCAAATAGCTTTCCAAAATATTCGTGATGCTGGATCATCATCGTGGCCCCACCCGAATCGAACCCGGGACCGCATTTGTCGAAATCAAACGCCTTACTCACTTTGTTATCCGGGGATGGCACATGCAGTAATTTACATAATACATAAACTTTTACGCACTGGCTCTGCAAGCCGTCAGTGGCGTGTAGCAGTGGGTGTTCTCAGTATTTGTAAAACAAAACGAAAAAGACGGTTAGGAGTTGGTGAATATATGTCATTAAATGATAAGTTCTTTTCTTGTAGTACTTTTACTTAATCCTGAAATGAAATAAGAAGAGGACGAAATCACATCATTAAATTAAGGGAGTAAACCTAACTATTGAACGTTTTGTTTTAGTCAGAATTAATTTTCTATACTTCCCAAGTCATATAAATATTTCTGATTTTATAATTTTATCCGTTGGACTCCTTGGAAAGCAAAATAACACGAGATTAAAATATCAACCAGCACGACTCAGTGTAAATATATCTATATTTGAATTACGCACTGCGACGGGTTTTTGACATTTGTCTTTTGTTTACTATCATCGCCAATCGTTCTCCAAAGCGATTTTCCGTTGATCTGTCTCTCATATTTTACACTCATTGTTTAATCGGTTGAGGCAGGAGACTGATCGCATCATTCTTATAACGTCCGTGAACGTGCTGCTTCCGATTTTTTCTTGTAATCGTAACCTAGTTTTTACTGTCCTTTCCTGCAAAGATTCCCACCCTGCGTCCAAGAGTAATTTTTTTAGCGTTAGTGGTTTTATTATTTCAATTTCTTGCTGTGGACTTGCTTCACTGATTATCAGTAAGCCTAGAGATATTAACATATAGGACTCTTACGTTCATTCCGTTAATTGTACGCGGATGATCCTAGTTGGAATTGTCTCCTTTCGAAAAATTCTACCACGCAGCATTTAATTACATAGTTCTATTAGCCAACATTCACCCCGCATTAGTATAACAACTAAGTAGTTAGATGGTAACGAGGTGGCTGCGTGGTAAAGTAAACAACTGGGGATGAATGCATGGAAATTAAATAGAGCTGAAAAGATACAGACCTCGGCTCGGCGCATACGATGCGGTGGTTATGTAGCCTGAAACATGCTTCCAGCGACGGTCGTTCTGAACAATGTTCGGAGAGTGTTCATTTTAAATAGCTATCCGTGTGTCCTAAACTAGGCACAGGGCTCACGATCCAGCGTCGCTTGTGCTGAGCGGAATGGTAATACATATTAAATAAGTTCTGGTTAAATAGAAGCGGACGAAAGCGGACTAGTGTTACCGTGTGAACAGGGAAGATGAAGTGATTTCGTATAAATACAGAGCCAGAATATTTCATCTCTAATTTAAATTCCGTTTGTTTGCCTGGATTTGGAGTCGAGTTCCTTTTCCGCTAGAGGGGAATATTGCAGAACACTTCATTAATGTATGTAAAATTTAAGGACCATGAAATTTGAATCGGGTCTTTCTAACTTGCTTGTAAATAAGTCCCGGCAGTGTTACGCATAGTTCGGTTATTAAACACTCTGGTTGTTCCGCATGGATATGGACCGAATTTTTGAACCGGACATTGGGTCAAAAGTTAATTTAATTATTAATGGCGACAAAGTAGGCGAGCGGATGCAAAATTTTCCCAGCCCGTCGAGCAGGGAAGAGAGGGCAAACTCATATCGTGCCCGTGGGCAACTACCGATTTCATTTTCTTTCGTTTTTCAACGAGGAGCTGTATTAGGTGGATATTGGACAGAGGGTCGAACATGGGGAGGGGCGTGGGAATACACAGCTGCGCTGCATATGCAACTTCGCTCGTCTGACCAGAGATGGTCTTGCTGAACAGGAAGCGGCGGAAGGAGTCTTTTGATTGCATTTTTTCCGAATGACCATTCTACGCTACGATTCTCCGCGGCTTCACCAGCGCCCGCAAATTGGAGTTCGGCGAATATTAATTGCCTACACATTAAGTCAATAAAAGGAAATCTACTCATGTACGATTCTAATGTAAAATGTAAATTAGCATCGCGTTTACAGAAAGCAATTGAACTACCCTCGAAATCGGAGTCTAGGTTACTGTTTCTAACTGTATGTACTTCGCTGAGGAGTAGAAATTACCGGACGAAATATCTCCGTTTACAGCTATTACCAATAAAATTAAAATACGGCAAATAACATGATATTAAGAGTTATTTTTCTTTGCACCAGGTGAATATAACGATGCGTTCTTTTTAACTATCGTTATGCTTCAAATATTTTTTTCTGATCGTAGTTTTGCGTTTGGTTAACGTCTTAGTCCTAAAATGGTAGAGTAATATTTTTATTAATACAATTTCCTAATTCTGAATTTATTAATATTATAACAACCCCAACAACCATCATCAATATTGTTGATGATTTTTAAAGTAGTATTAATATTAATCTACTTAACCATCAGAGGCCATTTCCATTAGATCTGAATCTATGAACATTATTTTCCGGTTTTCTTTCTAACGGGTAAGCGAAGTACTAATAATCCTTCTTTATTGATCTCCTCATTTGATCAGTATTTTGAACTAAGATACATACTTTTATCTCGTTTACAACTCTAGAACTTCAAACTCTAGACTACCTCCAGTTTTTTCGTAAATACTGTATTTAAGAAAGGTTCGCTTGAAAAACTAAGTCATGTTGAAGGGTTAAATATCCTATATATTCCAATAAATAAATCATTAACACCCTTTATATAAATATATTTATGAGCTACTTCTAGATCTATGTAGTTTCCAAAAGTGGTGGAAATAGAACAGAAATCCATTCCAGAGAATAAACACCCGTTCCTGAGTGACTCAAGGACACTGATTTTAGAGTGAAGTCGTCGTCATTGGGGAAAACACGATATTACGCAACCATTCTACTTTGTATTTAGGCTAAGGAATTGGAAGACATTCCGAAAAAGAGAGAGGGATCCGTAACTGCATTCCAAAAGGGAGGAGTATGCATGGGTAGAGTGAGACGGCTTGAGTACGCTGAAATTGTTTCTGGGGAGAGTTAATGGGGAGGGTTGGAGAGGATTACAAGGAAAGGATGGTGGTTAGAAAGGGATAGTTGTAGTTGGAAGGTTATTGAGGGGCAGCGGCTAAAGAAATGAGCAGTGGTGCATGTTAACAAGGATGAACACTTGGGTGGAATATGCCAGAGGGTTTTTTCCTCAAGTAAGCAGAGCTAGATGTATTTGTTTACTGAGTTGAGGGTATCTGTAGAGAATGGTTATTATTGCATAAATGTTTTGATGATTGTGATGTAGTTTTCTCGCCGATTTGGTCTATCCACTAGACTTTCATTCCTGGTGATAAGGACTGCAAATGTTTTATGGGCGTAGCAGTAACCCTCTTCATGAAATAATTATTCCTTTAACACGGAATAGTCAATGTAGAATCGACTTGATTATATCTCTTGGTTTGTTAATTTAGCAGCTACAAAGTTAAAACTGTCTCGTTTTTTCTATTTAATTATCTTGACTAGGAACCTATGATAGCGCTCTTCGCGATAAATGTTACGAGCGTATACATATATTTTATCATACTATAAACGTAGGATTAAAAAAGTATAGAAACCTAGATTGCAAAGTTAAATCTCATTAACTACTTTCATAATATTTATCGAGGTTCACTAATGATTTCCATCAAGCCATTGAAATTTAACTGGGACATATTTGAGTGCATTTTAAGGGTTGTTTTATTTTTATTTCTCTATAAAAAATCAGTGGAAATTATGCATTTGTATTCTTGGTCATACCGTCAGCGACACTCTGGCTCTGTGGGGTGATTTGATAACTATTTCTTTAATCTCAAGTTAATAATAGAAATCAGTGGAAACGCAAGGAAAACCCCAAAAGGAATAAGGAATATCATATCTTTACTAGAGCCCATAATGCATTCTAAATTGATTCCAGATACCCAGAAAACAATTACTTTAATATCAATTCTACGTATGTTGGATAGAATATCACACCAAGAAAAATGCTTTAGATGTTTAGGACTTAAATTTTAGCCGACTACGATAAAACGAATTATTGATTGTAAGGTGCTGTTTCCGTGCAATTATTTAAGGATAATTAAACTCCAATATATATGCAAGTTTAACTCATTAAGTTACTTCTAAAAATATAGTGTATGTGTAAGTATATGTTGTACATGCATCTTTTATATGACTGCCTTCGTGTACACATTTATTCACTTTATGTCAGTTGCTTACATAAGTAATGGATTGAGGAACTCATTTAAAAATAATCTTCCTCAATTCCGGATAAGATGAAAGTATGACCATATGGAATACAGAAGGGGGCTTAATTTATTACTAAAATTCGTCGCTAGCTTTAAGTCTTAAGTCGACGTAAGACGAATGGAAGTTTTAAATGGGAGAAATCAGATATAATGTTTTAAGTCGTTGAATATAGTTTTTAATTCGAAATTGCAAGACCTTTTATAAAATAAGCAAAAACTCTGTAATACCTAATAGCAATAACTCTATTCACCAAACGCAAATGTTTGTGCAGAGCATATCGAATTATCTGATAAGAATTTCAGTCTCAGTAGAACTAATTTAGCGAATCTTTGATTGTCTTTCTATTGCTAATAATTGTAAAGTAAGAATGATTTAATTCTTAAAGTTTTCTGCAAGTTCTTTGTTGATCTCACAATTATTATTGGCATAATATTCCTTTACCTATTTCATACTAATTTCAATCATCAAATAGGAAATAAATCGCACCGATATTATAATAAGTGATGTATTAAAGTATTAAAGACTTAAAATTCAATTTCCCGCTGAGAAGGACCAGAAGCATATACATAATTATAGATCGACATTTAAAAAAAGTTATTCTTGACGGTGAATTCACAAGGATATAGTAATATCATAATATATACATCGCTGCTGACAAATCCCAGTTACAAAACGCATGGAAGAAATGAGATAAAAATATGTACAATAAAATGAAAACGGGTATGCGCATAAGCTAAAAGCAATACATTCATAAATTGTAAACACATAAATATAATCATAAAAGTGAATGAGTCGTAAAATAAATCATAGAAGTACGTAAAATAAGTAATAAATAAGTAACGCATAAATACATATACACATCATTAATCTTCCTTTAATCATTAATCTTCCATAGTTTAAAGGTGTAATTTAATTTTATGTAACATTATAGTGTTTAGAATTAGCCTCTTGAATTATAACTTAATATTATGTAGATGACTATATGGACTATCTACCATGTAAGCTAGCTTATTCACTAACAATATTATCCCTATGTTGTATTATTATAATTTTTTCCATGTCATTATCTAAGTTTAACCTTCTATGATAAGCTAAATCTAAATGTACATATCTTTATGTAACTCTAACTGTGTATGTACTTAATTTTACATTGTCTTATGTAATGTATTGCCTACGGGAGGTTTTCGGAGTGGTTTACCTACCGTCCTTGGGCAAATGTCAGGCAATCCTATGTTTAATATGCTCCCCTCCAGCACTGCCACCTGGCTAAAAGGCAAATTGCAGTGAAGATGAAAATAAATAAATAAATATACATACACACACAATGTAAACAGGCACACCCTTACACACTAGTTGAACCTATTCATTCCGTTTTCACAAATCCCATTCCCTTCGAATCCCCGAAGCACATCCTTTCTCCCCTTCCTTTCTACTTTCCCCTTCCATATCCGCCTTTAACTTTTCTCCTTCCTCTCCACATCGCCCAATACATTCCTCGCTCTCGTCCCTGTCCGCTTCCATTTCCCGCTGAACCCATTCGATCCGTCTTCACCTCACCTGCTTCCTTTCCGCACCGACCGCATTTGACGCCCGCAACCACTCCCGATTTTGCCGCAAACTTCGCTTCGCATCCCATGCGCGCGCACGGATCACTTTCCTCCACTCTCTCCTCCGCCTGATGAACGTCTCTTCTCCTCTTTTCTCATCCCTTCTCTTCCAATTTGCTTCTTATCTCACCTCACTCTTCTCAAGACGCAGAGGATTCCATCTTCCATTCCCTCCGCCTGCCATTCCGATCTTCTCGCCTCTAATACGACTTTGTACCTTTCCCGAGATGTGACACGCCTGGATCCCGTCTTGGGGTAAATACTCGTTAAACTTCTATAGGTGTGTAGAGTGACAGAAATGATTTCCTGTGGGAAAGTCTGCGTGAAAAGTTTATGGAATCCGTTGCTTCTAAGGCGATGTAGAGCGAGGTGTTTTTCGATGGAAATTGATGGGGAGCGGATGGAGGAGAATAACTTTTCTCACGGTAAAATTTCAGGAATTTTATGCCCACCTTCTAATTTAATTCAAAGCTATTGCTAAGAAGCAGAAGTATTATAAGAGACACCAGTATTATTAAAATGTTTCAGATTTAATATACTGATTTTTAACCTCTCTGTGATGTCAATTTGCACGTCCAGCTAATTGTTTACTACATGCAATCGGTTTCAATTTGGCGTAACAACATCACGTGTAGTACGTTGATAATTTTTGCGTGAGACTTTATAATTTCTTATATTTAATTTTTCTTTGATATTCGCTTTTTTAATATTACATTTATCATCAATCAACCTTTTCAAATTCTATGTAATGACCTGAATGACAATTCTATGTTATTGCTACTTAAAGGTTAATACGAACTGAATAACTCATATGTTTCAGTGTAAAAATTTTGAGAAAACATAGTAAATTATAACGTAATGTAAGATGTAACTTTGAATTTCGACACTGTGTTATTCAACACAAAGCGCTATCAGTTATTTTACTTGTAATTCTTCTATTATATTCCGTCCACCAACTTAGATATCCTAGCAACTATCATCTTGTAAGCAAATATGAAAGAACAATTTATGCATTGGACATTTTGAAATGACGGTGTTGGTGCACAGAAGACAACGAAATTAAAATATAAACATATTCTTGAAACATCATACGTTACACAAGGTGAAAGTGTATCCATATTCATAACTCCTGAATTCACACAAAATGATTACATTATTAGCACCGAGTCCACAATTAAAAATTCAGATTTCATACGTAATGGCGGAAAAGTTACTTCTCACCTTTGATTTTTATCTGCTATGTAGTTATTCTCATCCACACAGAATAATTTTCCTCAAACAATATAACCGTTTCTAGACACTTCATACAACAAGGCCCTCTACTATTTAAGTTAAATTGTAATTCCACGGTGAACTCGATTCCTAACTTGGTCCACACTAATTGATTGATATTAGTGCCTCAAACCGAGTAAATTTTCGTGAATAATTAGTCAGGTAGACAACATCTTCCATCTTTAACACGAAACCTTATTATTGTATATTTTTAGTTATTTGACCACTTAATTTACTTATTTAAAAATACAAAAATAGCCCTAAGAGTCTATGATAAATAGTCATGGAATTCATAAAATTTTCTTCAAAATCGGGGGGAAAATATTTTGTATTTTGCTACCCTTTTTATTATATTCCCTGAATTCCAGCCAAAATTTTTATAATAAAAAAACATATTTCCAACTGTACACAAACTTTAATTCTTATTTATTCAGATTAAACTTTTCTGTCGTTTTACTACACATGCCATTTTGATTTATATGCCGATTCCTCCGCATTTTTCATCGAAAGTTCCGTTTAATAAATCTGGTGAATGAAAATACTGAAATCAAAATGTTGATATTCCAGCATGACCAATATGTGCAAACTCAGGTGTATTTATTAAAGGCATTCTGCTATTATCTTTTATTCTTTGTCTCAATTTTATTTTCATCACTTCTAAAATCTTTAGAAATGTTGTAATACTGCCTTAAAGACGTTAAACTCCTGCTCTTCAATCATGAGGAAATCAATATCCCACTAATGTACACAATTTTCATCAAAAATACATAAATACACGCACAATCACTCATTGAGGGCAGGTCATCAAGGTTATAAGCAACGTGAGTCCCTGGAGGGTAACGAAATAGAAGGTATAAGTTCTAGAAATCTAAACGCTAAAGAAATATCCTTGTCTTCAGGGTCACCTAAGATTTTAAATGCAATTTATGCTTCATTTAATGTGAACGATAATAAAATTACTGGCTTAGCTAGAAAACTCACAAACATACTATTGGGCGCAGAGAAAATAGTAGGGATAGCCAAAGAAATCTTTGATAACAAA
Source organism: Ladona fulva (assembly GCA_000376725.2). Taxonomy (NCBI): domain Eukaryota; kingdom Metazoa; phylum Arthropoda; class Insecta; order Odonata; family Libellulidae; genus Ladona; species Ladona fulva. Next base: position 230,208 of record KZ308531.1, on the reverse strand, counting down.
AAGGTGCTCCCTTTTACAAGAATTTCGTTAGTAGAAAGTCTATATGTATCGTAAACTATAATGCTATATATCATAATGTCACAATCGTACATTGGTAGAAAATTCTGGCAAGGTTTAAATGGAAGATGGGACTCTCTAGCACCAATTTCGCCCAATAAAGACGTCTGTATTGCATTGTATTGTAAATATAATTTTTTCTTTTCTAAATGTCGTTTTACGTTGTAAAAGTATTTTTGGGCGGCAGAGTTAAAAGATAAATTATAAATTGTCTTTGGGTGTGAAAATCTGCCCAATCTAGGATGCCAAAGATTCCTCTACCCAGGGAATCGGAATTTTTGGATCTTATTCCGTGTATGTAATAGTATATGTATGCACTCACACACACAAACACAAACACACACACGCACATACATAGATTCAAAATCTCAATAGTGGACTTAAAATGAATAATATCCGAGGTTATTGGACGAAATATATTCTTACGTCTAAATATATAATTAATAATGTGAAATAACTACGTTAGCATGGCGTAGAGGTATATCCTTAATGAATTTATGTTAAAAATGTTCATGCGTTCGCATTTTAAACTGGGATACAATAAATTAAATAAATAAATATATATATGTGTGTGTATGATTTAGATTTCAATTTCGAATTTTTTGAGGTAAGGAATCGAGTAATTTCAGTACTTAAATGGAAACAAACTATTTTGTTCGGAAATGTGGTAACTTGTAGTTGACATAATTAGATATTACCATTTTACAATGCGAATCGAATGACCAATGGCAATCAACCTCTTTTTCCGACCATCCACGTGGACAAAAATGTTAGCTCTTACGAATTTGATGTCTATTTTATCAAAGTTCTCGCAATTTCGAATTTATATAAATCATTCACGACTGAAATAGGATTTTGTTATTATTATCCTTTCTTTTGACACTTGTCTCAATTTTGAAGGACCATTGTTTCTAATTTAATTTTGTAAAAGAAACAACATCCGCAAGTCATGAAAACGTAATTTACGTACATCTCTTATGGAAACGTATTTTGTGCTCCTGGGTTCGAACTCGGGCCTTTACAGAGATGAAAATAGTTTTCCTGGGTGATTCAGAATCGCAGAAACAATGCAGTTTTTTTCAGATCTCTAAGTAAAGCCGTTTCTGAGATAAATAGGGGGACGGACAGATGGACACACATTTGCTTTTTATATGAATGATTGACCACGTGAGACTCTAAATAAGAATTCTTATTTTAATAATTAATATCTGTTAAAAATTCTTCTTCTCCGGAGAACTTCCCCTTGTTTCTTTCATTAATGATAAAAATGTTGACGTATTTATCACCTCCTTGTTCGTTACAATGTATTGCTGTCCATGGGTGAAAGAAGTATAATTCAGAAACACCCGTACATGGATATTTGCTTACATTTGCGAATTTTTCGTCATAACAGCAATTGGTCGAATTAGAGAAAATTGCCACCTCTTCGGAAATACTAATATATTCTTACCATTTACCTTAGTGGGTCTAAATACCTAATTTATGATTATGGAAAACGTATGACCAAAAATTACCTAGATTAGCGAGAACACAAATTGTTTATTACAATATTCTACGGCCAAAATAAAAAAAAATTATTCAGTTTCCCTTCTCATGGTAATTTTTTCGTTTCCGCAGGACCATCATTTTTAATATAAATTGATTCAAGAATTGAAACCTGCTAACGTTATTAATGAACATCCATTTCTTATGGTAGCATTTTTTTGTCTCCTTGAATTGAACCCAGGATAATTTTAATAAGGTAACGACATATTTTGATAGGCAATTAAACTCTCTTACGAAATCGATAATTTTACACTTTACACCGCACTTTACCGCATTTGGAGAAATGCTGTAAATCAATTTTGTAATTAGCTTTTCGATGCATATCTCAAGGGTGTTACGTACATCGGATACAGAAATATATGCACGACGGTGATTATTATTGTAGATATCCAAAATCAATTGAATTTAATGACTGTGTTTCACTACTCAATCGTAAATATCCAGAGTGATTATCGTTTCATAATGGATTGCGATAAGGAATCGTAGACAATTAGCCATCTTTTTATTTTGTCGGACAAAGGCCGGCGAACAGATGGCGGGATTTCATTTGACCCATATTCAGATTCCCTTGGGCTAAGCATGGGCTCGTTGGTCGGCAAGGGTCTAAAAGGTGTGCTGTAAGGTCACGTCCGACGGGAGAATGTCTCGCGGATGCCTGACATCCCTAATTCTACCGACGGAATTCTCGGTTGGAAGGGCTTAAGCATGGAATTGGAATCCAAGCGTTGCTTTGTACCTTCTCGTGGAGACGAAAAGACATTGCCATTCTTCATAATTTATCACATTTAACATGTATCATGATCAATGTTGCCCCTTTAAATGCTACACTGATGAAAAATTCCCAGGAAGACGGTAAATAAGTGACTTAAGATACTTCCCCAAAAGCCCTAAAAATTCTTAGCTGAGAACATAATTGCGACCTGTCACATCTTAGATACATCCTTTCTATATAATGATCGTGTGAGCTTAAATTAATAAAAATTATTGATAATGTTTGAATTATAAAATTCAGGATATAAATATTTTATCATAAGTCTGAGCTAAGAAACAGATAGAAGAATTTCGCTAACAATATTAATATTTAAATAATGTTTATTTTATAACTCTCGAAAGCGTTGCTACAAAATTAATATTATGAATATAATATTGCAATTAGGCAATAGCCATTAAACAAAAATATCATGGTTGATATAGAAACATAGAGTGTGAAATATTTTAAAGATTACTTATACGTAGCGTACTACACAAACGCTTACATTAATATTGACATACCTATACATGCCTATACGTACATAGCAAACTCTTACATAGAACCAATATCTATGCAAGCTACAAAGAATTGAAAATCCTATTGTACAATATCAGTCTTCAAAATATTCAAGCACAAATTTTATCACTCAGTAACACGACTAATACTTCATATTGTTCTTGGTCTTTAAGATGTAAAATATTACCAATAGTAATTTATCATTTGATGCTATTGTATCATACCCTAGCATTCTACATCATACACAGGTGAATTATGGGCTGAAAAAATTCAAAAGCCTTCAACAGTAATTTTTGGTAATTTTATTGTTATTTTAGACATGTAAATAGTGTAAAGTTTAGCTTGTATTATTTGTAATAATAAATAAACCAATGGAACTTTAAGGACCATAACCTATAGTACACCTTTCTATAGAATTACAATCGTTTTCAGATTGATATTTACGTCTTTCTAATTTACTGAAACCTAGCACTACAATCCATAAAAAAATCGAAGACGTATTTTGAGAACATAACTCGGTATGAGTATTAACGATTTTTCAAGGCTTTCCCTCTTGAGGTCGGTAAATAAAATGACAACTACAGTTCTTGGCAGAATGCAGTACTCTTAAGAGAAATATTTATATTTTTGTGTTACCATTTTAAATGGATCTATATTGACGAAGAGTTTCTTACTAGTCATAGAATGTACCGATACAATTTAATTTCTCGTTTCACTCTACGTTTCATCGAAAGAATCACTCTGTGGGACGCAAGGTATCAGAACTCTGTAACGTCACATCAATCCTTAATGGTGGCTCAGCTCCCCCGGCGTAACATGCAATTCTTTTACTTTATGAAGGTCCTTTTTCTCTTTCGCTCCCCTCTCTTCCACTTCATATCTCACCCATTGTTGCTCCCTCATCTTCCACTCCTTCCTTTACACTCTTCGCCTCCCTCATTCTCTTTCTATTGTTGCGGGATGCTTCGGGAGAGGAATGCCGTCCCTTTATGGAGACTTGGGGCTGGAAATGCTAAACAGGTGACTTGCGAAGAATAGCTAGAGTGTGGCCGTAAGCGGAAAAGAGGGGCGTGTGACTATGATTCTTAAGCCCTCTGAGCCTAAGGGACAGCCTTTTCGGTAAAATCCGTCCCCCGCTTCCCACACACCCACTTCACCGGAACTTGGAATTTTCAAAGCCTTTCTTAGGAAAACAAACAAATCTTTTTTTCGATGCTGCCTGGAATAAAGTAAGGGAAGTTTATTGAGTACTTCGTATCGTATTGAATGTCGCTAGAGATGTGGGATTGGTTACAATATTTTTTAAAGGTTTTTAGAGTAGTATCGATCCACCAAAAAGAGTTTAATATATTATTATTTACACCTTCTGATCTTTGTTTTATCTTCAACATACAGGTCTCTCAGAATACTTCGAAGCAGAAATATTGTGCCCCTTATATTTATGACTTGAAAGTCTCATGTCAGAGTAGTAAGACAGACTTATAAAAACCTGCACCATAAGAAAATTACTTGGACAACAGTTGGTAAATATGACGATAAACAAAGGTTTGAATGTAGACTACGATATTGACCGTGCCATTAAATAATAATTTTAATTGTAATTTTTCATTCGAATTTGAAAATTTGAAAGGAATGTTTATGCGCAAAGGTTTCTAAAACAGAGAGACGAGAAAGGAAGTATTCCTTTTTAAAAGAATTTTTAATGGAAAACAGATGCTAGCGTTACATTTGATGTATATATCACCTGAAGATGACGAAATAACACCGGAATTGGTTGCCATTAAAAATTCGTGTGGAAAAGTATATGTACATCCTTTGTCACCACACAATGTATTAAGAATGCAATTTCTTTAAATATAGTGCATCCTGCATGATATGCAACTTACACTACACAACTCCTTTAATGCTGCAACCTGTACGTCTTTACTATTGTGCTAGCCAATTGTGGGCTGCGGTGTCGCGTCGCACAGTGGGCTAGAATCGAAAAAAGCTGGCCAAAAATACGAAAACGCTTTTTTTGAGTACGGACTATGAAACTTCGCATGATCTATCTAGAGTAAATTCTACATACAACTTTGGAGGTCATTTACGTGGGATCCTACGCATTAAAATTATACAGGGGGTCAAACTTGACTAAATTTTGCGAAAAATTCCGGACTTCGATTTTTCGCAAAAATCTTCAACTTCAAACCGCTGGTGAACCCAAACGAAGATAATCATCGGGTAAAAAATAATTTCGTATTATAAACATGTTCTTTCTTCTTCATATGACGTAGCACTTATGATCATCCTTGAATACTTACATACTTTACGTAACAAAATGGCTGACCCTTATTTTAGAGCAAATTTTTACCTAAAGCGAGGAAAATAGTAGAAAGTGACATCGAGTGTCACGGGATAACTTATACCACGATGTTCTTTAAAGCTTCCTGAAGAGGAATCTGAAATAAAACCTTGCCCATATTTGCGCCATCGATAAATAAACCAACTTTTCGAAAACGCTGCAAGGGCTTAATCCGCGCGGTGGAGCACTGTCCTCTGTGAGGCTCACTTTCTTTAAGAGAAACTAAGGACCAACATAATTTTAAATGTTTTTTTCGTAGTTTTTGAGTACTATTATAGTCCGTGAATATTTTAGATAAGTATATATAGTAGAAAAATACGATTTAATGGAGGGTGCTAACTGAAAATATTTAGAACTAAGCCATTTTTTAAAACATAACCACATGCTTTTATATCGTGCCTTCTGCAATAAATACAAGCCTCCTTAGAAGAATCTTCATTTCCATATGCCAAATCCTCTTCATGGTCAATGCTAAGTAGCCCCTTCACTTCTTTACTCGTAATCCTCGATCCTTTCGAAGCTCCAACTGGTGCCAATATGGATATCAACGGATCTAAAGTTAGAAGCAATCTTCGTTGGTAGGTACTTGGGAGTGTTTCCTTATGAATCATTCTCTATATTTCCTGGTTTCTATATTCCGGTCCTCCATCGCCTCTTCTATTAGTTTCCCCAACGGAAGAATTGATTCTTTAGCAATTTCAGTTCCATGTATCAATACTTTATGTACTGTATTATTACAGGTGCCATGTAATACCATAAATATAACTGCACATACATCTCTGCTATAACCCAGCAACAATCTCTGAAAGCTGTTTCATTTAGCGTTAAACCGCTTGAAATCGCCTTCAAGATATTGGCGAATGTTTTTACGAAACCCTCGTCAAACCCAGATAGGTAAATTTTGATGTAATTAGTTTTGAGGTATGGTTGTTAATATAAAACTTAATAATTTGAAACAGACAATACACAAAGTTTTATCATTCTAAATGTAAAATTCATCAATATCTATCTCATCTTCCTCATACCTTCATTTCATAAAAGAGCAGGTATTAATGAAAATAATTTCAATTTCCTACCTGTTATTTCAGCTGTTAGTTGTACTGTCAAAGAAACGCCTAGCTGTATTTCCATCGTTTGTGGTTCCATATTCCGGTTTAATAACATCCACAATCATTCCCATCTTTTTACAAATTCGTTTTGAAGATTAGATTTCCTCTCCTCGAGTAATAATTTTTGATTACCAAGAACCTATTTATGAATCTATGGATAAGTTTAATGGATAATTTTTATGAAATAACGTCACACTCATCAATATCGTACTCCCACCTACCACTGCTGAAAGGTTATTCAATAAGATATATGTAGAAAATCAAAAAATCTCATACAACATTGTAGCATAGAATTGTCATAAAATAACCTTTCCCCCTCAACAGATCGATTATTCATCGCCGGTAGATCGTTCATCTCTGAAATTTTCGCCCCGCAACTACAGCATTTCATTCCCGTCTTCTCGGTCAACGCATTACATACCTAAAAGATTAATTTTAACTGGTGAAACAGATTATTCTTGGTTACATTTATCATAGGTTAAAAAAATGTTACCTTTCCGATTATCATTGTAAGAAACAAACAGAAATTGATACGATAATTTCCTACATTTACTGGCTTAAAAAATTCTATTCCCTTACGTAAAATAACTTTCTTCCGCCTTAATAATTGCTTTCACTTCCTTTGTTCACTGAAAGCGAATCGGTCTGCAGAATCTAGGGGAACAGGGAATACTGATAGCAAATTCTCGAAGAATTCGTGTTTTGAAGAACGGTAGAAGCTACGGCAAGAGCACCAAAACACCACTGCTCTTCTGCACTGTCCAAATAGAATTAAAGCTACTCTAATACTTCTAACTGTGAACCACGAAATTGCAATGCGAAGGATGCCGTTAATCCGGATGAAGCGTAGCTGAGTGTCATACAACGAGCCCTTTGCGGAACCTTTGTATACGGAGTAGAGGCAGTCACCAAATAACGCCAGATGTAGGCTTATTTAATATAGTTGAGGTTCAGAGATAAGGAGAGTACAGTTTAAACTCAGAGACGATTCCTTAGATTATTTACTGGAAAGTAAAATTTCAAAATATTCTCAAATCTTAAGTCTGGATGAAAGCAATGGAATATTGATAAAATTAGTCTTGCTTTGAGAAGAAGGTGAACGTATTTTTATTTACCTCATAATTCTTTCTCATAAGGCAGAAGAAAAGTTCAACCTAGGGTATAAACCCCAAAATTTACCATTTAAAATTGTTTTGGTCCGTAGTTCCTCTTAAAGCAAGTGAGCCTCACGGAGGACAGTGCTCCACCGCGCGGATTAAGCCCTTGCAGCGTTTTTGAAAAGTTGCTTTATTTCTCGATGGCGCAAATATGCGCAAGGTTTTATTTCAGATTCCTCTTCAGGAAGCTTTAAAGAACATCGTGGTATAAGTTATCCCGTGACACTCGATGTCACTTTCTACTATTTTCCTCGCTTTAGGTAAAAATTTGCTCTAAAATAAGGGTCAGCCATTTTGTTACGTAAAGTATGTAAGTATTCAAGGATGATCATAAGTGCTACGTCTTATGAAGGAGAAAGAACATGTTTATAATACGAAATTATTTTTTACCCGATGATTATCTTCGTTTGTGTTTACCAGCGGTCTGAAGTTGAAGATTTTTGCGAAAAATCGAAGTCCGGAATTTTTCGCAAAATTTAGTCAAGTTTGACCCCCTGTATAATTTTAATGCGTAGGATCCCACGTAAATGACCTCCAAAGTTGTATGTAGAATTTACTCTAGATAGACCCTGCGAAGTTTCATAGTCCGTACTCAAAAAAAGCGTTTTCGTATTTTTGGCCAGCTTTTTTCGATTCTAGCCCACTGTGCGTCGCTTAGGACTTTCCAATTGCTAGAACTACTTGACCCGAAGACTTTCGTTTGCTGCTCGGAGAATTTGAAGAAATACTTTACAAGGATAAATGATAAGGTTAAATTTCACCAATATGTTTTCAATTATTTAAGTAGTAATATTTATTTTCATAGCAAATGATTAATTATTTTTCATTTTTCTAAATTCAAAACAAACGAATTTGTGTATTATAATAGGTGCTCAATCGTTGCTGACGGGGAAGATATATTTGGGTCCAAAATGAGATGTTTGCTTTTATTTACTTTTTTGATTTGAAAGAATTTACCTAGCATCGAACCTGGAGCCAATAGCGATAATGCTCATGCGTCAAAAAAAGGTAAAAATACATTCTACCACTCCGTAAATTTCAACGTTGTATCTTAATGCAAAGTACGCTAAATCAATTTTTGAAAATGCGCTCAATGCATTTAAACGGGAAAAGTACCGTTTTTGGGGCCTCCTATAATGGAATCGTTGGCAGCTTTAGAAAAAAATGACTGTTATGTCAAAAGGGAACGCTTATCACGCATCCCGTAGGTTTGAAAGGGGCGGTATCTCTGGGAGAATGCGATAAATGTGCAGATCAGATGTGTAATCTGCTTCAGATAAGCAATTAAATACCTTTAATTTCCCTGGTCCCTGGGAATTAAGTCCTTTGAATGTTTTACATCGACCTAGCGTCGAACCTACGATCATTTTTGGAGCGGTCTTTTTAGTTCTCGGAAGAGAATCACTTCCTGCACTTGCAGTTAAAATTTCAATTCCCTAGCTTTAAGGGAAGTACCCGAAAACAATTTCCGAAAAATGTAAGAAAACCCGTCCAATGCATTCTTATGGGAAAATAGCAGTTTTTGGGGCCTCCTAGAATCGAACCTATGATGCCTAGGGTGGATGTCCGCTTCTTTCCTAGGTGTCCAAACCTAAGGCTTTACGGAAAAAAAATCGCCGGCTCAGTGAGGCAATTCCTTCTGCCTCATCTTTAGTATCCTATATGTCTATAAAGAAGGAAGCGTCTATATAAAGAGATATATATTTATTTATATATTTATATCTTGAGCTAAGTTTACTATAAATATATACCAAGTAAGCTCTGAGAAAAAAAATAGCACCAATTAAATCTTTCATTGATACCTTCAAATCGAAGGAAGTTGGAGTCGGTAAAGTTTTTCCGACTCAGGCACTATACAAAAGAATACCGAGTCCAACTGCAGATCCCTGTTGCTGTCTATAAATATTTCACGGCAGCTGTTTTGAAACTTTTGCAACGATTCTTGAAAGTTGATTACTTCCTTACGTTACGTTAATCAACCGTGAGATCTTATCTGAAGCGTTTTCTACCATCGATGAAAAGAAAATTATTACAAGTTAACTGCGCAAACTGTTGAGAACGAGAGAGAAAGATTTTCACTCCACTCTACGTTGATGATCGTGACTTACTCTTCGACGAGCTGGATGAAATGACCGAAGTAGCTCTTCCAGTCGCATATATTTTCCAATGCACAAATCCTCTTCCCTGTGATCGCTTCATTGGCTGCAGACCCAATGATTCCAGATCGAAACTTTCCAAAGAGCGCGAATGTTTTCATTGCCCAGAATCCCTAAAGTCTATTTTCGTCTCTTCTATTCGTTAGAGCGACCTAGGAGAGGGATGCACCGCTGGCTGCCGGGAATTAGATCTTCGCAAGGAGGTTAATGGGAGCTCGTTAGCAACAAACGAGCGGCAGTTCTTTCTACTCTTTCGTTCTCCTATCCACAGCTTCCTCTTTTTTCCGTAGCGGACTCTCCTCCGCTTTCGTGACGTTGGAGCAATTACGCGAACGGAGGCACTAGAGCAGGGCAAACCCTTTCCCATGCTTCATACCGGCGGGCCTTCTCAATTTTTCATTCCCTCCATTCTTACTCCGTGGGGCTTGCAAAGACGATTCTAACCTTGCCCTTCAGCATATAATTGGATACATTTCGGCCATATTTTCGACTGTTCTCTCCGTTGAATAAATTATGACGATATTTTGAAACCGTGTACAAGCGGACATGCGAACTCCTTTGAAAACACGAAATGGATTAACTATAGTCATCGGAGACGTTCGAATGTGTTAGCGTTTGGAAGGTGTTTTGAAGGTGGAAGTATTAGTGCTTGTTTATTTGAGATAACGTCTACTTGAACAAGGGTGGCCATCGTGTGATGTTTATACTTATGGGATTATGAGAAGGGCGTCAGAAAAACAATAGATTATCATACTAATTCGTGTGTAATTTAACGAGATAATTTTATCGGAACATTGAAAGATTAAACATCTAGCAATTTTTCATATTTAAACACACCTGACTTCAAAGGCGGATGGTTAGCGTGCTATCGTACCGATATCGCGGTCCCGGGTTTGAGTTTCAGTTCATCATATTCTTGCGGGTAAGGGTTAGATCCTTGTGTTTGTTCATCTCTCACTAATAAATAGCTGTGCATCTCACTGTAATAGTTGAACAAGTGCAAAAGCGGGTTGTAATTATTATGTGAATAACGATATTCTTCACGAGCATTGTCGACAATTTTATGGTTCTTTTGGCCTCCATAATTAATTACGAAACAAACAATTCGCACTTAATCATTCTTGCAAAGTATTGAGAAATATTTTAATAGAAAATATGTGAAAATAACCAGCCAAAATGATTTTTAAAGAATTTAAGTGTGCTGTCTGTTTTTCCTATTGATTGATTTTCAATTAAAAACTTTAGCTCTACCGGAATTTATTTTTCACACGCCAAGAGTCTGAGCCTGTGGGTTCAAGCTATTCCTGTGATCCAGAGGTGGGTAGAGTAAGATGGTGTTTTAGCTGCAGATATGTATGCATTTTATTTCAAATGGTAATATAAAAAATAAATTAATAGTTTTGAAATGAGCATTGATGATATTTGATATTTTAGTGATGATTCTCATCTTACTAAGGTGGTAAGGTATTTAAATTTAGTGAAAAATATTTTCACCTTACCTTCAAATTGGGTCATGTGTTGACGGTAAGATGGGAGCCAAAAAACAAGGAAGATTTCAAACCACTGAAATCTATTTCTAAGTATCTAATTGTATTATTGTTAGAAGTGCTTCGACTGCTTTGGCCATTTCGCACTTAGGCCTCCACCAGGAATCGAACCCAGGACCGCTTTCGCCGAAGTCGTACCTGTTGCCCACTTGGCTATCAGGGGGCCACTTCTAAGTATTTTTCTCAATAAAAAAACATATTTTAGTTAATGTGCTAACTGTCTCTATGTAGTTACGTTTGGGTTCTTCTTAGGATATAAAATTACTTTAATATTATATAAATTCTGAATTGTAGTAAAAGGGTTATTGCATAGATAATTCTGTACGCAATTTATCTCAACCTTAGAGTACCTCAACCAAGAGAGGTACTAGAGAGAGACAAATAAGAATTTGGAAAAAGTGTGTTGTCACTCATAACCAATGAAGAAAAGGAGCATTCACCAGCTTATTAAGTTGACTGGTTATACTTCTACCGTAAGTTATGTTACACGATTACAATCGATTAACGTTACACTTTTATAAAATTGCTATACGCCGAATTCATTTACTTTTAGACGTGGATGCCCTGAACGAGCTGAGAAAACCATCACATTGTCCTGGCAGTTCAACTCTCTAGCGCTAAGTTGAAAAGACGATCATTCAAAAACAATAATTTCCCTTTATCTTCAAAATTTAATTTCACTCGAAAGCTATTAGAACATTATTTCAGTGATCGCATTTGTATTACTTCTATCGTATTTTCACAATGTTATTCCGTATCTTAAAGTACCTTTCAAGATTTCGTAGAAGCTCCATTTCCGGAAAAGTCTCTTTAAACTTCGTATGTTCGGTTGCGGTCTGCGTATGTTGGCTTTTGCCTTTTGCAATTTCATGTTAATTAAGTTTAGTGGTCCATATTATAAGATATACATGAGCCGAGTCGCGCGGCGAAGCTCCATCATCATGTGACATTACTCTATTGACTAAATCTGCTGCGAAACCGGGCTCAGATTTCTCTCATTAAGTAATGAGATAAAAATTAACGCGGAGATACCACTAAGTTATGTTGAAAATTGAGTGTTTGGTAAGGAATTCATTTTCTCTCGAAGACTACGAGGCACATAATTAAGGAAATGGGAATTTCCGTAAATTTAAGATTGAATGTTTAACTTACATATTATAGTTCGTTCTACCATTAATTAAAAGAATTCTGGTGAACTTTATTTCCCCCCCTCTCTCTAATGTACGTATTTCTGCATAAGTCCTCCCATTTTTTTCCAATGTTACCACATTTTCAACCGTGGGAGGTGAATATTTTGATTACTGTTAACCTATGGTGAAAATTACATTATTTATAGCTTTAACTCTCCTCTATTTGTGAGATGAACTAAGAGAAGAAAATTTTATATCGCAGAATTCATAAAGTAATGCGTAGAATAATTGCATAGTTTGATAGTAGAAAAATTCTGAAAATAGTTTTCTATCCATTTCAAGCATAGATTGTAATATTTGTAACGTTTTGTCCTTTGTATTAGTCAGAAAATACGTTTACAGATTTCGAACGACTTCCCTAGGCCTGTTGCTTCCGGAGTAGTTTCCTTTCGTTTTGACAAGTGAGGTTGATGTATGGCCTCCGCTGATATAATGCAACTAAAAGAGATTGCTTCCGAAAGTAAAAGACGTCGAGATATCCTCCTCCGTCACGATATGTTGTAGATTCCCTAGTGATTTGTGGTATTACTTTCCAGATATTATGGTTTTTTCAAGGAGATCTGTCTGCATATCGTGTTTATCTATCGACATTCTCAGCGCTTTTATTCTTTGCAAATCATTCTTCGCGATATCTTACGATGGCAAATCGTTCCCGTTAGAGCTCATTTTCTTTTTCCGATATTTTCTATGGCATTTTTTTTCACTCGCAATCAACAAATTTGGACACTACTTGGAAGACTTCTATGGATATCGTTTTAAATAAGCGAATGAAATATCCTTAAGTCCATGAATCGTTACTTCCTATGAAATGAAAATGGCCGTTAATTAGAAGGACTGTTAGAAGGGTGGGGATGACGTTTACGCAGGTTTCTTAAAATTTTGTTTGAGATCTATTTTTGAATCGGCTTCTTGCTATGAGCATCAAGGAATACCGGCATACGAGTCAAACTTCGTTACATAACAAGTTACAAGTAGTACCATGCCAGTTCAAACCCGAAACAAATCGTAAGGGAGTTTCAATTTCCTTAGTGTATTGGATGTTTTTTTATTCAGAAGACAGTTGTCATTAAATGGTTATCGTGTCAGAAAACAGTATTATTCCCCAAAATAATTCTCATTTGGCTCTTCTCCCCAATATACTGGAATGAAGGGCAAACTCAACAACATATTTTGTTGTGGAAGTGGTATTTAGTGAACAATGCCAAATTTAACGAGATATGCTCATCTGTAAATCGAATATTGCTTCTAATATATCTCGTTTAAATGTATGATGTAATAAGAGGGTGGGTGGGATTTTAATCGAAATTTACGTGCATTCTTCAAAGTCTTTTTGAGTTACTTGAATTCAAATTGATTGGAATCCGGAACCTCTCGCGATCTACTAATGATACTGAATATTAGTTTTTTCTTGTATTGGAAATTGCAATTCATCCATATTCGAGTACAAAGCATCCTTATGGAATACTCGACCTTTTTGGTAGTATTTGGTGCTCTAGATTCTTAGAGAATAAATTAGATATTTTTTGCCATTCTATCATGGCATCTGTGACCGTGAAGTGATCTTTTAACCGTAGGCCTAGTGAAAAATTGGAAACAAGGTTGTGTGACAAATATCAAAACAGAGCCCAAGTCACGTTTTCATAGTATTATTATTAGTATTATATATGTTTCTATAATCACGTCATTTAGCAATATGATTGATTAAGAATGTGATAGTAGCTAAGCCTTAAGGGATTATTCTTTGAGAAGTGTGCAAAACAGCCAAAGGTTTTGGAGTATAATCTGAATTAATAGCACACACAAGAAATGCGTCCCTGTTTGCTCCGTCCATCAACGCGAGCATTTCCGATTCAACTCATCAAAGATCCGGACATAGAATTAACGGTCGCCTTTAATTGAGCCTTGGCCAAGGGCTTAGCCGCAGAACTGAGGTTAGAAAGGGTCAAAGGACTGAATCCATCGTGAATAATCTGGATGAATTCCGCATCGGAATAAGTTTGGTCCAAAGCTTTGGATGCTCCGAGTACCGTAAAGAGATAATCATGAGGGGTTTATTGTAGCAATTTGAACTGTTTCTCTCGGGACAGAGTAATCCTCTCATTTCAAATCGAAGATTTTCCGAATCTCCTGTTTAATCTCTTTACAAGATGAAATCTGTTTTAAGTAAGGCATTAAGAGTAGAGGAATTGGATCCACACAGCTATACCCTGAGTAGGTTAACCATTCCTCGGATTGCTTTGGGGCATTTCGATCATTGCCATTTTCTTGAGATGTTTTTCAGTTTTGATTCTCTAATACAAGGAAAATAACAACAATTAATAATAATTCGAATTCTTTCATGTTGTTAAATTATCGTCCTCATACTCTTATTTTATCTCTCAGTCCATAACGAAAGCTGTAAATCTAGGGAGAGTTTATTGACATAAACTCTCTTTTTACTGATGGTTATCATTATAAGTTGGCAACTATGCATTTAATCGAATGTAAAAAAGGTACTTTACTAGATTAAGTAGATTGTTAATTTAAGCACAGGCTTTCAGAATATGTGTACGATGCACTCCCCGAATAATGGAGCAGCAATGCGAAACCTATTTAAAATAAACCATTTTCCATTCACTTTATCGTCTTTTCACCGTAATCCAGGTCAAGGATAAAGCTATACCGACTCTTATCAATATTGCGAGATTATAGATGATATTTCAGATCGATATTTCATTCGTCAATTAAATTTATTTCTGGTTTGAACTGGTAAAACCTCTTTTGAAGGAGCCATTATGTTTCCAAAACATTATTAATTTGCATATTATAATATGTGTTGTATTCACATTCGACGATTTTTTATTTTGCATTTGGGGGTTTTTCGATTCCATTAATGGCATATCACAAAGTGCCCCACCAATTGATTATATTTTTGAACTATTCGAGCGATAGAAAATCGCAATGAAATCACGAATGAGACAAATTATGAGGATATTTAAGCGACCAAAAATCTGTAGTTATTGAAAAAAAACTATTGAACGTCAATGAAGGATTCTAGAAGCATCTAACCTAAATTCATCCTCACTTCGAGCGTCTTTAATAATCCCCGGAAATGAAAAAAATGTCCAATTTATCCCCTCTCATCCGTCATCTAAAGCACGATAATCCGGTTTACAACGCAAATAACCGCCATTAAAAGAACGCAGACACCGCCATATCGATCATTGGAAAAATGGAAATGCTCGTTCTTTTTAAAGTGCTGGATTAGTGCAGTTTTGAAAACTTCTTAATCCCCCGTTATCATCCCCTCTTTCTCGTGCATTGTGTGGATGCCAGAGGGGGGTAGTGGAGCGTATAGTCTCTCGTTAGGGGACGTTAAGCCTCACGTTCGCTATGTCGCATTTCGTGAGAGTGGTCTAATGCCGGGCGTGGGGATTTCCCTCCTTCCACACGCCCTAAGGATTGCGCGAGAATTTATTCATGAATGTCCGCTGCTATTTCTGGCGCCCGAGGATATATCCGAGCGACGAAAGAAACCGTCAAATTCAATACGGGCGATGGGAAAACCGGGACTTCGAAAGGGCGAGTCCGTGTGAAAATATCCGTTTTCAAGGCTCATTGAACGGTTGCAAAAAGTTCCCTTCCTAGGGCACGCGTGAGCGAAGTGTTTCATGCCTCGGTGTTTATTTTTGCATCGGGAGAGGCCAAAGTTTGTAAAGTATTCGACCCACCGCTTTTTCCATTGGTTTCTATTGGAAATAAGCTTTATCAGAAAAAGTGTTTAGAGAAAATTCCTTTGGTTACGTTATTCAATTACTTTACTGCTCTCGCTAGAGATATTTTGATGCCTATAAAACTCGCTGGAACGCTCCAATAGTCTCATTTCTTTACGTAGTTAGAATTGTTTCACAAACATTAATTCCATTTCAACCTATGCCTATTTATCAGTTAGGTATGATGAAGAGGGTCACCACTTTTGAAAAGGTATTGAATTCTGCCAACGATTTTTCTCTGATTGATACTTTCGTAAGTTATAACGACGGAAACAACTAAATTGCCGTGATTTTATTTTCATGTTCTACCATGAACTGAATTCTGAGAATCTCTGGTTATTTGTTAAAGGAGTATTTAATTATTAATGTTTCATTCTTCAATTTTAGAGAATATTCGTTGAATTGTTACGTGAAAGAAAATTTTATGTGATATGGATAATGTGGGCCTTAAGTTGGTGGAATTCCGTGATAAAACAAGAATTTAACCAAATATATTTATTTAGCACGACTAATAAGTTGCTTACCGGTTTTCGACTTATTTTTTTGAGTGTATCGTATATAAGATTTTGAGTTAAACATTATGTGTTTGAGAAGCTAGAAAATTTCAAATCAGTGCGCTTAAATTTAAAACTTACGTTCAACACCATCGCAAGATTTAACTCTGAATCCCATATTATATATGAAAAATCCAGGTATTTAATTATTCATTGCGATCAAGAAGCATAGTTTTAGTAGCCGAGTTTCCCTGACAACGTTTCATGCAATCAGGAATACTCGGTCTGTCGTAAAGGAAAAGATAGGGATGATAACATAAACGATTGCATTTAAAGCTAAGTTCATACGTACAGTCATGAGAAAAAAAAACTCAAAAATTGCGGGTAACATAAAATTCAGGATACTCTTAAAAACTCCTTCACTGGAACATGTTGCAACACTGTTAGGAGACCATGTCAAACATAATGGTACCTATATTCGCTGCAAGGGTTCGGTTTAAAGAAATGGTAGGGGCATCGCGAGCGGCTCCCGTAGCGGACACCCATTTAGAAGGACGGACCTAATTTTAAGAAAGACATTGATGGAAACGTTGCGTATACGCGATGGCAGCTCAAAGTGTATGAGTTATAGACAGTGTAGATTGAATGAATTCGCAATTTAGAATCGTCAATCAAGTCGAATACGTCTTTTTACCGCAAAATCAACGTTATGGACCTCCGACTCGCTGATTTTCTAACGGAAGGAGAACAGGTGCATAGAGCAGTCATATTTCCTCACCTACTGTCACCAACATTATCACAAATATGCCCGATATGTAATCTCAGAAAACTGTTCCAAAAAGTAATGGCGAACCTTATCTCGGATATTTCACATGAATCTTTAGTAATAATATTTCTATTAATACTAACGACTTCGTAAATGTTATTAGTGATTATTTTATTATTCGGTGCTGATAACGTTTTCGGTAATATGTGTAGATTGTTTTAGGGTGTTTTTCATTATTGTTGCCTTAACTTTCATCGATACAACATTTGAAAGTAATTTATTGGTAAATTGATCGAGAGCGAACGCCGAAGGGATCTGCGATCAATATTAAAAGTAATAAATGCATTCTTTCAGAAATGAGTTCGGATGCAGGTGATCCAAGTTCCTCCTGATGCACCGCTTATTACTCCGTAGCAACTTCTCTTAAAGAAAAACCAATCAATTCTAGAGTTAAATATTAAGCTAAGGGAGCATAATATGTTCTGCGGTAATTCCTGGGAATGTGAGCCGAAAGAAGTTTTAAATGAATATATGTTGTTTAAATCTCCTAACCGAATTTTGTGTGTGCGTTAAGTTCTTATCGTGGCTATAACTAAAAATCATAAATGCTAAGGAATGAAGAAAGAATATTCTAGTTTCCCTTGCAACTTTGTTCCACAAATTCCGGCGAATATGATAAAATGTAATCATAAATGCATTTTCCTTGCCTGCAGTTAACTTCTTGGATGCACTTTACTTCCTATTTACTCAATTACTTCCCATTACGTGACAGAACTTAGCTATAAGTGTTTCTTCTTCTTATCTACTTCAAGACTACAGTAATTTGTAACTTTCGATTTACTATTCTACATTCCGAGGTATTCCTTATTGCATAATAAATAGTGGTCGTCGAAAGAGAAATTACTAGGGTGACGGTTAAGTTATTGCCTATTTGTGGAATCTCCTAATATACATGATACACGCTTCTCACTCCTATCCGAGGTGAGAGCAGCGGTTAATCTCTGCTTGCTACATTTATGGAAGAGCTAGTAGCAACCGTACGGGTGGTTGAAGTAATTGAAGTTAAAAGTCCCGAGATTTGAAACAACTAAAGTTGCCTTTTCTTGATTTTGTGCCTGCTTATGGTGCCTGCCCACATGTCCATTAATTCTTCTTCAACATGCTTATGAAGAGCTACATTTTATTGATTAGCATTGTGCCCAATACAGCCCGATGTTGCGATTTTATGTTATTTTTCCTGATCCCTGATTAACTTTGTGTGTGTATTCATTTTGGAAAACAAAATACACGAACAATATGAGTTTTACTGAAAGCTACGTATGCAGCTTAGTTTAATAATGGAACTTTTTCTTGTGACTCATGCTCGTTTGCGCACGTTTACAAAATTTTTTAACGTCTGGGAACGCCGCGAACTCCTGAAATGTCTTACTATGGATTGTAACGCAAAGTTGGCTTCTCTATTCCTAATTCCAAAGGGAATTTATTATGGAGTAATGTAAGGGCAATTCCAAACTCGTTTCCTGTCTAACAGTTTGCACTGATAATCTGATTTTTGTCTAATCTAATTCTTATTTACGGAGAAGATGGTCAGAGAAATCAACACATTCCCCTCACAACGATGAGAGAGGTGAGGATTGTCAACAAATTTCTTTAAGTATTAATTAATCAATATGAGGTTGACTGTGATCGAAACACCAATGTACCAATAAGGCCTTGCGAGGAAATCTTCTCTCTTCCTACCATAAGTTCACCAAATATTGCTCAATTTCACTTGATATTAACAAATCGATGCCAGTGCTAGTGCTTTCGTAGAGTAGTCCTTGGTACAGATTTCTATATGCTGAGCGGTCGGGTGTTCAGCTCACCACGTTATGCCGAGATCATACTCCGTACCATTTTGTTCGACGCATTCTGGTTCTCAATCGCCCGCACGTCATTCCCACCCGCGGACGTGAAGAGGAGCTGCTGTCACGGCCGCAGACGGGCAAATATGCCCTCCCGCATGAAAGTGCGTGTGCACAGCAAATGACGCACGTACACACGCACTGTGTAGTTATAACGCAAATGCTGAGCATGTAGCCACACGGTTGCCGTTCGATAAACTCCGAATATCCACCCTCACTGCTCACCCTGATCGATGCAAGAATTTTTATTACCAAGCTCATGTGCAAACATCCGTGGTACGCATTACGTGAGGGGGCGTATGAATGTGTTCAATTATCATGACGAAACATAATTGAAACTAGAGATGTTTGTTTTTTTCTGAAAGTAGTATATTTTGTCCCTCAATGTACTATAAGCACGGTATTTTTATTTACAGCTGAAATATTTCTATNTTCTACTTAGATTGCGTAAACCTCTTACGGAAATATAATGGGTCAGAATGCTTTATATACAGGAAAATTATTTCTGCGATACATTTGGTAAATGACGTAGAACTAATAACTTGTAGATATTGCTCAAATGTAATCACTAAATTTAACATTAACCCAGTAGTATATTTTGTCCCTCAATGTACTATAAGCACGGTATTTTTATTTACAGCTGAAATATTTCTATATATATTTTAGTTGAAAAATTGAGTTCTTATCAATTGTGAACGATTTTCTATTGCCAAAATCTGAGCATTCCCATGGGTTTCATCAACGTAAGAGAGCGATCCTAATTTTAGTTAAATCTCTTACATCATCATGATTTATTATATTACTAATGTAATAGAAATATCCTCCAAAAACGGTGGTAACAAAAATATTCCTACCCTGTTTAAAAGGGTGAAGTTGGAAGTTGCCAAAATATGATGCATATGAGTTTTGCACTTGCATAATAATAAGAATTTTAGCTACATTCAACCAAACAACAAAGAAATTGAAATGTATACATTTAAAATTGAATTTTTTATGTTAATGCTATTTTTAATCCCTAGATGCACTCATTGAAAAATTCTGAAACATCTTTTGCGGTTTTACTCTAGTATCCTGAAAATCCAATTTCTCAATACTTTTTAATATCGGTAATTTTAAAGAAAAAATAGCATACGATTTTCCAAAAAGTATGTCCTGAGGGATGGACAAGATTGCAAAAGAGATGTATGGAAATGGCTGTCTGAAGTATAAGAAGAGAGATAAAAGCGTACGCTACTCACGCAGTATCTCTATACAGGCGAAGAGAGTAATTCTCTCTTCTCCGAAGCAACAATCTCTGCGATGACTCCATTTCTTTCGATTCTGCATTCTGAACTCATTACTGAGAAGATGGTGGATGTTTAAGAGTGTTCTCACCTGAGGCGAATGTTTTGCTGTTCCTCAAATACGATTAAGAAGAGCCTCGTATAGCCCCTTACGTCATATTAGAAGGGATAATTCTCTTCTGCTAACTCTTAGGACCTGTAGGCGTCAATTTACCATTGCTTTTTTATTTTTCGTTGGTTATTGCATGGTAATGAGGAGATAGAACCTCGTATAACGATGGCATATTACGTATATCAGGAGTATTTTTAGCCCTCATTACGTAACGTAATTAAATAACGTAAGCCACGTAACCATTGAACCGATGCTATATATTGTGCTAATATACGACGATAACTAATAAAACTTGAATAGATCACCAGGCGAAGCCCCTATTTAATGGCTCTTTCTCAGCATGTTAATAAATTTCATTCGCAGAATAACCCATCCTTTTGCTATTTCCCATTAAGAAAACAGGGATAACCTGGTGATGGTTAATGCCTCCTCAGAAAGACATTAAGCCCATCTAGTATTCCTTCTCCTTATGCATATGTAGTCTCAGTAGTCGTTCCAGAAATGCCTCGAGCGACTTCTAGGAAACACGTAGTACGCATTTCGGAGGAAAAGCCGAGGCGTAATCTCTAGAGAAACATTTTTTTGTGTTCATAAGTATCAAGAGATGAGATAAGAATATTGAATTAATTGCCCTAGAAAATTAAATAAAGTATTTAGTAGAACAGTGTCTGAGTGAGTCTTGAGAAAAGGTTTATAATTAATTAATAAACAAAATTTTTTGTAAGAATTATTACATAACGCGAACGGTTTAAACACCGTCACTAGCTATTATTCATTATGTAAATATTTCCTCATGAAATAATAAAATATGTTTCACTGTTTCTGAAATCCTTTTGAGGAATTGTGATATCTGACATAATTTATCGGTAAAAAGTTTGCTAATGGGTTTCACGATAATTTCTCTGCTGTGTACGCTATTCCCGGTGTATCTCTTAGGCTTTAACGCCAATAAACTGCTCTTTCTCTTAAGCTATCTGCTTTCAAATCAATCTCTGACTTTCGTATATGGGATTAAAAGCCAGCCAATTGCATTTTTGTAAAGAGACATACTTGTAAACGTTTCAATATCCCTTCGCATTTTCCATGATTTTTATCATAATAGATCTTTGAAGATTGCTGATTATTTGAAGTACAAATTAGGTACCACAAAAATATATTCTCATTCTTATGTTAGAAATAATATGGAAAAAAATTTCAAATGATGTTTGCGGATGTAAATGCATGATATAGTTCAATGATAGTCATATTTAGCGGAAGAATGAGGATTATGGTTGGTTTGGGATGAGTATACATAAATCTGATGCGTTAGAAGAAGGAAAGAGGTAGAACTTAGCTAAGGTTAAGTCTTACATTAAAAAAAATTCTGGTAA
The DNA here is from genome assembly GCA_000376725.2 of Ladona fulva. Taxonomy (NCBI): domain Eukaryota; kingdom Metazoa; phylum Arthropoda; class Insecta; order Odonata; family Libellulidae; genus Ladona; species Ladona fulva. The sequence continues at coordinate 208,155 of KZ308531.1, read as the reverse complement.
TTAAACTAACAAGTTTTCTCCAATAACATTAAGTACTTTCACTATAACGCGCTGGTTTGGCGTGCTTCTGCAGCTTTTTGAGTAAGCGTGATTCTTTTGCCGAAGCTGCATGAGAACTTGAATAATTTCATATATTTAATCTAAAATTAAAATTATTTGTAATAATTATTATTATAAAAGTACGTCAAAAATTGACATTTTCCGGTAACAACGTCGCAAAATAAAAAAAAATATTCACGCTGAAAACCTTTCAACTCCATTTAAAACATCCGCATACATACACAAATATTCAACTCTATTCGAAAATGTACAGCTCCCATCATTTTCAACAAAACTTCTCATAATTTTACGTACTCCAAAAAACATACTTTCTCACTAACTAATCGAAGGTATTTAGGCCACATGTGCACTATGATGCAGGGAAAAGTTTCGAAGGGAAAGAAAATCTCTAGAGCCAGCTTAAAAGTACGTACTATCACAGAAAGAAATAAAACAAAAATCGTTTTTTCTACTTAGATTGCGTAAACCTCTTACGGAAATATAATGGGTCAGAATGCTTTATATACAGGAAAATTATTTCTGCGATACATTTGGTAAATGACGTAGAACTAATAACTTGTAGATATTGCTCAAATGTAATCACTAAATTTAACATTAACCCATGGTTTGGGAAAAATCAATAAATTTTCTCACCAAATTTTTCTTAAATCGATTGTTGATATTCAAATCTCATGTGAGGTCCACTCATTAGAATAAAAATAAGAAATTAAAGAAACTTTATTTAGCAGGCTTAAATTGAAAGCATGCCTTTTCTAGAAAGTGAGGTTTGCGTAAAATTTTGCGAAGAAACACTCTAAATTTAGAAATTCTTTATAAAAACTACTGATCTACTAAAATAGAATGATTTGAGCAGATACAATTTTAAAATGTAGTAAACCTCATGAGTTTGTGTGAATGTGACAAATGAAATGTTGCAGGAAAATAGAGCGGCGACCAAAATAAAATACAAAGGAAAATAGTGGAGAAGAAAATCCAGAAAAATGGCAGTTACAGTACTAGAAGGGCACAGAGTTGCGACGTTACCCAATTTAAAAGCAGATTTGGACGTCGTAGATTTTTCACTCCAAAAGGCGAATGCTCACAAAACCCATACTCAGTCCCATTTTCCTCGCGGCGGTTTCTTTTCCGTATTCAGTTTCCATTATGTGAAAAATTTTCTGCAAATTTGCCTTCATCTGCCATTTTATGTCTTCATTTATTTCCTTTTCATTCTGTCGCGAGCAAATTCAAACTCTCTACATTGAGAAAAGTTCAACTGTGCTAATTCTACGTCTGTTAACATTTTACGATGCTTTACTCATCTGTATGACGTGCGAGGGAGCTACTCGCAGAATTGAAAGATTTCTTTTTTTATGTTTTTATTCCTCAGAAGAAGAAAAACATGCTTTAATTAAGAGTAATCTTACTTGGGCTTATACCTGGTAATGAAAAATCTTGGAAATTCTCTTTAATCTCTTAGAATTCCTTCCACATGTCTTTTGGGTCCACAACTTTGAGGTATGTTTGCATTTTCTTTACGGCCGCAGTGGAAAAGCTTTTCTAATCTTCTCTGCTTCTTATTTGCCTTTTGTTAAGCCAGCTGTGCATTAGGAGGTAATGTAAAGTGAAAATTTGTACATGCAGAGCTGAATGAAGAGTTATGATGGAAATTTTAAATCACTGGACGTAAATGGTATATTTTTTAATACACATTTCTGTATTCGTCACTAAGTTTTCTCTCAGATTTCATTGATATTGGGTATTTTCTTGGATCGCCGTTACTCGAGTTCTTTTTTTTATGTGATAGAAAGAAACTGATATCTGAGCAGTTCAATTTACTATATTTTCCGAAATTTTTCATTTAAGCTGAAATGTTGGAACATATAAAATCTGCAGCTAATCGTTTAAAAAATATTTAAGATCTGCAACTATTCATTTTTAAGTTGATAGATAATATAGCAGATTGAATGTTTAAAAATATTTTTCTAAAAATTATTTCCATATATTTCGCTCTTCAGAATTTGTTCCTTCTTGTTTTCGGATAACACTACCATTTTATTTTCTCACTATTAGAAAATTCTTATTGGACATATTCGACTTAGTACTCGACCCTGTGCGATTAAAACTTCATGAGTTACTTGTGATTTACAAATAGTATGGAAACTGATTAACATGAAAACGGATAACAGGAAAAATAACACGAAATGTCGGTTAACACAAGAAACAGCATTGTTCTATTCCGTCTCCTTCAACTTGCAACCTACGTCAATTCATTTAATCCGAAACGGTTGTTGAGAAAACATTTTATGATCGGCGAGAAAATATTCCCACAAAACATTTTGGATAAGGCGATAGGGCATTCATGTTGGGATTTTATAACATATAACTCGCATCATTCTGCATCGGAGCGTTCAAAATATTCCATAAATTTAACGATTATTTTATGTACCGCTTATTTTACGTAATCAAATCTTTTGAGTGTACCGGTTAAAAGATGATTAATTTAGTAAGTGTTTACTTGTGACGATTTTTTATATCACTGAAGATAAATAATCCTATTTATGAAACTCAAACGATGGATTACGTCAGGGAGGATATAGAATAAGTGGAGTGCATCTGGTGGCAAAATATAACAGGGGTCACAAAATCCGAAAACCACGCCACATTCACTTTTCTCGCCTCTGAAGATGCACTCCTCGAGTGCGAAACGCGCGTAAGGCTTCACTATCCAGTTTTTGGTGGTTTTCGGATTTTGTGACCCCTGTTAGGGAGGATATAGGTTTGCAGGAGATACTGTTCACTCAAAATTTATTGTTAAGTTCCCTCGTTATCACCGACTAACACTGTACTTTTGGCACCGATCAGTAAGCTAGGTATCAGACGGTATCGAGGTTAATGAAACATTTTGTGATTTGTATTTCTTAGACATATGAAAAAGGATTTTAATTAAAGGACGGCGACTGAAATTTGGTACAGGAAAAAACAGGTTTATTCAAAGTTTCATGCGATTCAAAATAATTCTCCTTGAGTTCTATCTAATTTCCGTAGGATTCATGGTTTTCAGGTTGATAAAGAATACCATACATCTTATGTAAATCTAGTGGAAACAAAGGCGTCATTTTAGTTCGTTGATAGGGATAATTACGTTTCAAGATTTAAAGCTTCCGGTTTTTGCGATATTATCATGTTTCCTTACAGATTGCAGAAGCGCCCATAATGACTTTATCTACTCGCAGAACGGCTTTAGAAATGAAAAATGAAACACCGAAATTGCCCGTAAAGATTAATTTATATCAAAGTACCAGAAAATGCGTGACTCCTTGTTTAGGATTGGAAGGTTATATGAATTCTGAGTCTACAATATCAATAATAGATAGTGAAGCGATTTCTATTTTCATGTGATCGGACCTAAAATAATTGAAAATATGTGACCATGAGAATGACGAAGAACTGAAAGAGATTTCTAAACGGTTGTATTTTTCTCTTTACATGCATTGAGCCTTGTTAGAGATACAAGTTAATTTTCTGTTTTTTTTTGTTTTGAGGTTTATTCGGTATGACTAACTTATCAAATTCCAAAATCATTACTGATATACAATAATTAAGGTATATAAAGATAAATCCAGATAATTTCGTCGAATTGTTTATTTTCACAAACCGATATACTAATGCTCGTTATTTATAACAAAAATCATTGATATTTTATATTAATAATTAATACCTAAAATATTAGACGTCAAAATCTTTGACAAATAGCTTCTATAATCAGAGCGATTGTCACTGGTTTGTGTCATTTTCTTAGTTTAAGCGAGAGCACTGACCATGATCACACATGAGAAAAGATACGATCCGTCTCCATCTGAAAAATGGAATACATTCGACTCACCAACTCCCGTTGGTTGCGGCTCATACAGTAAGATAATGCTTGTAGCCTTTTTTTGTTTGCATATTTATAAATTCCCTAACATTTTTGTTGAATGGGCTCAATATTCTCCGCATTTATAAATCTCGAAACGTACTTCTTTCCGGCCATATTTATATGCGAGGAGAGATTTCTGCCGCTCTCCAAAAAACTGAGATTTATTGTTTCCCCTTTGATATTTCAAAACGACATGTAGATGGAATATCCCTCATATTTGTGTTTTAATAATGTGTACATACGAAAAAATGTGGGGAATGACGTGCTCCCCTATTTTCTCTTTTCTCTAAATTTTTAGGAAGACAACTAAAATCTCTATATCTGAGCTGAGATTATCTATTATCTGGAAGGTGATAGGAGTCATTGGTAAGACCACGGGTAATCTTATCTACTTGGAAAAACAGGCTTTTGTCGGATTTTTTAAAGGGAAGTTAATGAAAGACTAATATCACGTTTGCCAAATCTAGCTCCAAGTAATGGTTTCATGTTTCGGTCTATGCCTGAAAGAGCTTCCCAAGTTTCCGAGGAGTGTTAAAAACTGACTCTCCACGCCGGATAGGAGGATGGAGTTATAAGTATTTTTTTTTCGCTGAAGGACATTTTTTTCAATTTAGTTGTTTTATAATTAGCAAAAAGGAGTTTTTTTCCGTAATTAACCCTAAATCTTTTCAACTTTTCGTATGATAATGTTCATTTCCTAACAATCGTAAAACTGAGTTCAGTACCGCTGGTTTAGGAAATTCGCTGCTTAAATAGTGCTGTAACGGAGTGAACAACTCGCCGGTCTTATTAATTCAGTCTTAGCTTCGGAATTTGCCTCTTGTATTTACAGTGAGCTTTTTACACTTTCGGCTCACCTTTCCAAAATTGCTAACTCGTACTCAATGGCGTCCTGATTTACCCTAATTTCACGAGGATTATTATTCGTCATATTCACAATAGAATCAGATTCTTAAAAAATCGGCTGAGAAATAAATATCAATTCCAGCGAGGCAATTGGAATCAAGAACTTCGATAACGAAGAAAATGAAGTAGATGTTTGAGTCGAAAAACATCCCAAGGATTACAAATATCTTTTAGGAGTCCATCAAGTAAAAAGGAACGTTAAGGCATTAATCATTTCCATTCCTCTTCACTCTCTCTCACGGTAACTTAGGTGTATTAACACATGAAATGGATGTATAAAACAGGCAAGAGTGTTTTAGTTCAACCCAAGGTAATGAAACATTACAAATAAAATACAATGAGATGTTATGAAAATAACTTAGCTACATGTGTAGATACCGGTTAATAATCAAAGAAATGAAAGAGAAAAAGTCTGCCGTAGCGGGAATCGAACACGGGTACCCCACAATCCGGTCAGGTATTCCAACCTCGAAGCTACTACGACAGCACGATCCCTCCCTCAATTTCACGTGCTATGATGGACTCTGTGTGCTACGGGGGATCCATTTTCCCTCCCCGGAAAATGGGGTACCTGGGTTCAATTCCCGGCTACGGCAGACTTTTTCTCCTTCATTTCTTTGACTAAATTCAAGTATGCATGTCATGCGTTCCTCCACTGCTTATATACCGATTAATAAATATATGATGTACCAGACACTCATACTACGAAATATATTTATGTTTATATATAAACATAAATACATTTCGTAGTAGGTATGAGTCTGAAAGAACACGGCAATATCATGAAGCAATTCAATGCAAAGAAAGGCATAAAAACATCATACAAAAGACATTTTCCAATAATTTATACTGTATGAAGGTCTTTGAATCTTTCGTAGAAATCTTAACGGAAATATAAAGAAGACAACACTGAAATTTTGATTTTCTTATTATTTAGTTCATAGATTGGTTAGAGCATAACGGTAACCACTTAAATTCTCACTCGAAAATTGAGATTACCATGCTTTATGTCTTTCGACTATTACATTGTTTGAAAAGAAAGTATTTTAAAAACAGATTACCATAAAAATGAGGCGATTGCATGGCGAAAATTTGTTTACGGCCATATTTTCTCTTCCATGACTTCGGCCACTATGCCACACACTTGATTTCGCCCTGTTTAGGTTAGTCTGTCAGATAAGCGAAGGTCAATCTCACCTTCCCACGGCATTCGACGTCTTTGTCGATACCATCAGACTGGGTCGAATTCTCGCAGTTCCTTAAACAGTCAGATAAAAATCACTTTAGCGGGGACCTTCCGTGGGTCTCTTTGAGGCAGTATCGCCTCGCCTTTCCTTCCGTTTGTCCACATAAATCTCTTCGCTTTGAAATTACAGCTTCTTCCACATTTTATTTTCTACAGAACTAAAGATGACAGATTGCGAGATTATGCATTCAATTTTTAATGGTGGAGGAAGTGGTAATAGAGGTGCGTGTCGGGCCGAACGTGGAAATGGGAGATAGAGTGCGAGGCTAACGTCAGGAGAAGAAGCATAGAGGGTCTGCAAGTCTGGAGAATGGAGGACTGGGGAGGGTCGTCTGTTGCTTGCGGTGAAAGAAAAACTCGTCGGGATGTGCAAGATGAATTTCTCGCTTGCCCTTTCTGGATCCGTGCCAAACTGAATCTGCGATCCATCCTAACTTTCGTTGCCCTTTTTAGAGGTTCCAGCTATTCTTCCCGTAACCTTTCGCATCATCTGAGGCCATCTATATTTAGCTCTAGCGCACTTTCACCCACATAAATATTTTGCCCTATTTTGGTCCTCGCTAGGAGGTGCTGGTAATAAATTCTGCATTATTTTCTGCGAATATTATTCTTCGAGATAAATTTCACCCAAATACTCTAGATGTAGGATTCATAATTTCTTGACTTTTACAGATTAAGGTAAATTTAACAGGACGGTTCACACTTAAAAAAACTATTTCTTATCATGACAGCCCTTGGCAGAATTAACTGCTTTAAGGTGTCTCCTCAAGGAGGAGCCATCCTTAAATAGATGAGTGCATATCTTTTCCAAAGCATAGAGTTTAAATTTAATGTACAAGTACTTCTCTTTAAGTTCAGCAGTAACTAAGAAAGTCATGATATCAGTTTAGGAATAAGTAGTCATAGTTAAATGTGAAAAGAGAAATGAAATAGTTTCAGTCCAAGGGAAATATTAAAAAAAGCAACTTTGCAACAAGCAAAGGTTTCAACTACTCATACTTATCATCGTGCTATGAGTACTATCCTACGGTTAGGTGAAACCTGTCGCAATTTAAATATATGCTATTCAATTCAAACTCATCTATTGCGGAAAAACTTTAAAGTTAGACAAAAGAAAAATCATGAAACATTGAATATTAACTTTTGGACTACAAGAGTCAATTTAGTTCACTACTACAAAGTATAACATACAAAGAGCCTCAGAAAAATTAATTAAAAATACATATAAAATGCATAGGAACGAAATAATCATAAAAATACATATGACATTCTTGAGGGCAGATTCAATGGGATCTAGTGTCAACGGTGCACACATACATAACCTAATCCTGCAGGACTTGTTTGTGGGTAAATGATTTCCAAAAGGATCTTGGAACATGTAAACCAAAATATCTTCACAAAATATGAATTTACATTGTTATCATATATCCGTTGTACAGAGGATAGTAACTTACTAACAAGATTAGCACTAAAATTACAAAATAGCACAGTTAACGATTTGTGATATCTCAATCGAAACCTTAATTTGGTAACACTCTGCATCTGAATCTGTAGATAATTCAAGTAAGTGCCGCAGGTTCCTTGTCTTATCTTTCCCTTGCATGTTAGAATTTGTTTGGCTGAGATTCGTGAAAAAAAAACACTTGTAATTTAAGTAACAACTTTTTACCAGATTTTTGTATGATATGGTATGTAGGATATTGACGTCTTAGATTTGAGAGTGGTTGCCAACGTAAAATAATTGTGGAAAATACAAATTCTTTTGATTTATTTCAACGACGCGATATCTTAAATTGTATTCAGCGGTTCGGCATAATTTATTCTATGCTACTTTTTCGAGCACTGACACAAAATGTAATTTCAGAGATATTTCAAATGAACTGGGAAACACTAGCTCCGCTGGATTATGCAAACCCGCTAAAGCCACTAACGGGAAGAAAATATCTCATCGGTTATTCCATGTGTCTTGTGACTACTTCTTGACGTTCTAATTAAGGTATCAGTTTTTATAATGGAAAGACTTTTTAGTGTCATAGAACATTTTTATTTTGAACATTATTTGTTGTTGTTACAGTCAGAAAAGTTATAAAACTTGAAGATTGAAATGAACAAGAGTTAAGTAGATGTAATTGGTGAAGTAAGGTGGGATATTTGAGAAGGGAAGAAGTTAATAGTAAGTAAAAAGTCAATAAAGAATTAGTAAAGGTAAAAATTGAGTAGGAATAGTAATAGGTAATGATGTACGGAAAAGAGTTCTGAAGGTTCAATCCTTCAGAATCAATGATTCGATCAATCAATCATGGTTTATATGGTAAACACGAAATCGAATACGTGTGCGATAGTATTGAATATGCATTGTAAGGAGAAGAAGAAAGCTGCAGGGATGAACAGAATGCAGTTGTGGGGGAGGGAGAAGAAGGATGAGTGGTGGGAAAATTCGGGTTGGGGAAAAGAAATGAAAGGGAGGTTAGACTGGTTGAATTTGTAAAGACAAAAACATTTATAGCCAACACATGGTTTGAAAACTTACAAAAGAAGGGTATATACATGGAAATTCTCGGGAGATACAGCTCGTTATCAAATATACCATATTCTAGTCGAGTAAAGATAGAGGAATCTACTAAAAAGGGTATGTATATATTCTAGAGGTGGACATCGCCTGCGATCATACTCGTATACTGCTGATAAGTGAAATGAAAATAACTATAATCGGTAATTGACACCAGTAAACTATCGATTTATAACTAAAACCGGGCCATGATCCTACATGGGACAAAAATTTCCCATCCGCAGTTTCAGATCATTCTAAAGTTTATTTAACAAATATATGTATAAATGTCACTATATTTTCCTGAATGGAGCACTGTATTTTGCACTAAAAGTCACACAGCCCCACGTTCCCATGAAAATAAACCATTAACATTAATCACTTCACATTATTAAATGGGACAAAAATGTTTAGCAGCATGCAATTGTATTTCCTCTCGAAGTAAAATATCGCAAAATTACAGATTTTGCAAACCGGATTAATTTACACAAATCACACCAAAGAAACATGATCGCAAAAGAACGTGTCATTAATTCGATTCTGACAAAGAGTTCATGAAAATCTGAGTTCGAAACCAAGGATCTTGCACTATTTAATTGGATTTTTAAATTAACGTTGTTGTAGTCTTTGTAAAAAAACGATGGATTTAGGAGCGAGATTTGTATGCTGCGTGGGAATATGAATCGTGGTTGATTTTACTTTAAGAAGCATTCATCTTCAACATCAGGAATTCCCTGCGGTGTGTAAAGATAAATGTCCTCTCGTCATGACCCTGGACCACGCTTCCTCTCTGCGGGGGTCACATTACCTTTGTGCTACTAGAACAGATGACTATAGTGGGTAAGAAATTAATGGGTAACAATAGCTCAGGTAGTCAAAGTGGACCTTGTTTAGTGCCAGTATTTGTTGGATGGACTAAAAGCCATTTAAAGGGAAAAATGTCTTCATCGAGGAAACGTCCATCTGAAATAGCAGATAAGTTGCTTTCACTTCGCACAGGAGGAAATCGTCATTATTTTTTCCGGATTCTGCTTTCTCTAGATGAGTTTGCTGGAAATTGGAATGAGGAGCGCTGAATTTATTCTCGGAAAGGAATCTCAATGTTTCGGAGTTATTTTGATTGGGCACAGAATAAATGGGTAAAACTTGCGCCACTAAAAGCGTGGCATTCCTGGAATTTCGTCCATTTTAGGTACAAGCGCTCTCAAGTCATAACCTTTCAGTTACCACCGGAATTATCTTAATATTGTTACTTCATTAGATACGAAAATAATGCCTCATTCAGAAAATAATACTGTTTTCGAAAATCTGTGTCAGCAATATTTCTTTTGATACGAAGAATAACTCTGGCTATTTTGGTATCCTCAGAATTCAAGTAGAACGGATCATTTTTTAAAAATATACATGCAGTTTACATTAGGGAATTGGTAAAAAGTATTAATGAAAAATACGATGGGAAACGATAACATGAACGTATTCGCCAGCATAGAGGCAAAGTCATACCAATGATTGATCTCGTTCCAGTTATTGTAATGCAACAGTGCTCTCAAATTCTCAAGTATCACGGAAAACATCACCCACTTTTACGCAAAGCTTTCGTTATTGTGAACATTTCATTTTTGAATAATTTCAAATAAATTCAACAAATGCGGCAAAAATATCTCTCATGAGTTGGTTTACGTATACTCATGTGTAAAGGACTTATCTCATTGTGTGTCATCTTAAAGTTATGTGAATCAACGGTTAATAAACAACTGTTAAAAATTACGATTAGATAGCAACGTTAATATAAATCATTTTCCGAATGATCGTAGAAGAATCTCAAATAGAGCACGCCGCAGGCTCCTCTTCGTCAAATAATAAACACGAGTCCATGTATGAGGAAAGTAAACAAACAATCGATACTAGGAAGCATGCCGCAGTTTGGAAAACATAACGATGTTTTAAAAACTGAACTATGCTCGATTAACATTTAAATAATGAAGCATTTGTGAAAATCGATAGAAATTCAATTCAAAATACATTGAATAATACAAGAATATATTGCAAATAAAATGGATAATGTGATGTGGTAAATAACTCATAATTGTGAAGCGACTAATGAAGAGCTAACCTAAGATTGTTGACATTTTTTTTGATGTACAAAATATCTACCCAGCCACCATTGGTGACTCAAGTCGGCCAGGCATCTGTTGTTACTGTTTGCAGAATGGATTAAGCCGTATCAGTAAACCTATAGTGAAGTTTAAGAAAGTATAGATTTTGAAAAATTCTTTAAGGTTACCGGATATAGCCCAATGAGGTATACTCGACGATAAGCATTTCATTTCCTTTCCCATCTCTCACAATGTGATTCCAAAGGCTCAAGCAGGATTACGATGGAGTCCTGCGGACAAATATGAGCGTTTAACTACTTAAAGAGGAAGGGATTGCGTTGGTGGTTTTAAGGGATGGGAGGAATGGTTAAACGAACTTCCTCTTCGCTTACGCACTAATTAAGTAGAGCATTTTCACGAGCGATGTTTACCCTGAGATTAATTAAGACGTTAATGTACGGAAGGAGACGGTGCGTGGTATGATTTATTGCTTTTGATCGAATTAAAAATATTTCTTACCATGCGTGGTAATCGAGACAAATATTTAAGGTAATAAACCCATTGCGTTGAAGTTTATGAGATGTTATGGCGATTGTCATTCTTTCGAATTTTCATCGATAACGTTAATAAATTAAATAATATCACTAGTTTGGTTTATAAAAATGGGGCTAAGAACTGGTACCGCTTTTTCGTCATTGCTTTGTAAGCAGAGGTTTATCTAAAATCGAAAACTATAATCATATTAAAATTTAGGAGCAATTTTATGTATGATTCTTTGGAAATAGTCTAAAACCGTGAAATTCTACTCTTCAATGATTTCGGTTTGAAAGCTGATATTATCTCTACCAAATGAGAAATATAAAAACTAGGTCTCCAGCGTTCCATTTCAGAAACGAGGGCAAATAAATATTCTCTCGTAAAATTGCCCAACTAACTTGGCTCTTTCTTAGCTTTAAATTCAAAATTAGAGCTTCGATTGGATGAGGTTTTCAAATCCACGAATTGGGTTTTTTGTGTATTCTTTCCGTATTGAGCTTCAACTTTTTCCTCGCTCTTTTTCTATCAATGCTCCAGCTTCGTAATCTATTTAATCGAGAAAAAAATCTAGCCCCATTCTTCTCCCTTAGCAAACTCACTGTTGGCTTAATTTCGTAATACGAATGCTTAAGCATGGTTTGCCTCCACGCCCGCGAAAGCTTCTTTGTCTCCGTATATTTGCTCTAATGCTCCCATCTATCTCCTTTTTATTGGGTATCTTGCATTTTTTTCTTCTCTTGCTTATGGAAGGCATCAATTGCCTCTTCGAGTCAATAAATCAAGAGCGTTTACTTTGTTTACTTTTGTGAGGAAAGGTACCATTATTTGTATTCCTTTTGATTTGTGGCGCGGCTTCCCTTTCTTTGCACGTCATACAGTTTCTCCATTCATTCTTGTTTTCCTTTATGGGTTCCCACTATGCATTCACACGTCATATCGGGATTAGTGGTACCATAATGTAAATGAGCTGCTGTATCATTCTGTATAGGTCCATTATGTTTTTGATTGATGAGGTCATCTTGCGAGTTTATTTTCGAATGATTTATTGAATGTTGCGGCTTTTTTCGGCGTTGCTCTGAAGTCACCAGACCGTATTTCTTAATCAAACGCCTCGCACTTGAAACGCCGACCTCTAGAATGATACCCCGAAAGCTGGAAATCTTAATGTAAAAACAATTTGCGATTGAAATCTCATTAACTAATCCAACGTTGAAAATGATTTTTCTGATCAAGTTATATTTTTTAGCGAATGAATTTTACAATTCGAAAAGTGATTAAAAGAGAACAGGCTTTCCTACTTTTTAGTTAATTCCCTTTAAACCTTAGATCCTTGGTTGATTACGAGCATGCGTATGTTTTTCAAACAGATAAATTATTATCGAGTGATTTCAAGCCGTAGTGGGAATGAGATGATAAACTAACTGAAAAAATTTAGTTTTGCTGAATGAATTTTAATAGCCCTATCTTCATACATACTTATATTCCTGCAAAGATAAGTAAGTAAATCAGAAATATAGCCTATGAACCTGAAACTTTCAAATTTCTTATTAGTCCTCTAAAACGACGTAATTATGATATTTTTACAAAACTCTCATCTGCGAAGACCGAGTCAACAGCATTCCCATATTCATTCTTCTAATTAAATAGGTAATAAAAACTGCCGCATGTAAACTGAAGTCAGAATATTTTTTTGTAGGGTAGTAAAACGTCACGCATCAAACTAAACTGTATTTGATTGTAAAAATGATGGTAGTGAAGTTTGTACTTAGGTAGCAGCAGTATATGAATTTAAATATTGCACAATCAAAGTAAATGAAAACAATAAGGAAAATGTATTACATCGATAATCGGAAACATTACTACAGTCCACAAAAATTGAATACAAACGTCTTCACTTAAAATGAAAGGCGTACCTACTTACTCATTCGAGAGTGAAAAACTAGGTTTACTCGTAATTCGGTGTAAATCTAATCTTGGTCAAATAACGTTTCTCGAGAATTCCACGCAGTGTGACGAAACAACCGAATGGACATATGAATTGTGTCACTAAATTGTAACAAATTAGGTCACACAGCTGAGACAGCATGGAACGAAATGCGTTTGGAAGGTATTCTGCGTTAGGGTATGGTAATTCAGTTTATCAACTGAGTTTCCATCATGACTGTTTCAGAGGAATAAACAGCAAGAAGATTATAAATTAGTTCCATTTTCTCAAACTACCTGAATAACAGTTTCATGCAAGTAATGGTACATTTGTGTTAACTTTCATTGTACGTCATTTATAAAGTAACAGAATTTGCGTCCGCTTGGAAAATGTATTTATTAGAGTTAGAGTTTATTGCTTTCAACACAAAATATATAAATATAAATATATATATATATATATATACATAGAACAAATATACAAGATATTTCCACGGAAAACAAAAATTCATGGTACATCACTAATAGTTATGAAGATGCTATATGCGCAATGAGAAAATATATGTTTTATAAGTAAAGATATGAGTTTCCGAATTAAAATTTTCACCGAATATTGCTGTAATTGTCATTTATGTAGGTCATTACAAATGCATGAGCACAATAATTTTTGAGAAGCCAGAGTCCCACTTCAAACATTATGTAGAACTTCTTGGATCACCTGATCGATGTAATTCCAGAAATATTTAAGCTGTAAATTTAGTTCTGTTTTGGTGATCTTAATCATCCAAAAAGTACAACTATATATCTAAATCTTCGATGTAGTTTTGAAAAATCTGTACACCAATTAGTTGTATAGTATGAAAGAGAGAAGGTGACGCCAACAAAATAATTTCGTCCGTGAAATAGAATTTTCTATTAATTAAATAACGTGGATTCGAGGCTGGTATAGATAGAGCACTTTTACATGGTAATATATTTCTTCAGGAATGGATTGCCACGTTTGATCTACATATTCCAGGTGCAACTCGTCTCTCGTTTCTCTTTTAATGCATATTCAGTTTATTCGTTCTCTTCCGTCTTCCACCTTGCGACATTTATTCTTTAGAGTCGCAATGGGAATTGTTAGGTGCCAGCTTACCTTTGCAGGAGATGACACGCTAATTGCCCTCATGCATGTGTCACTCCTCCCTTCGCTGTACCACCATTGTTATGGCTCTTCCTTTTATGGCCCCTATGCCTTCATTACCTCAACAGCTCCGAGCCCTTACCCTCGCATTCCTCTTTACTAATTTGCATGTTGAGAAGCTTCGCGGGGAAATAGCAACCGCAATATTAAGCGCAGTGATATTAAATTTATATTCTGCGTATGACGAGTCTATTATGAATTTTTAGAGCTATTTTTCATGAAAATATGAGCCACATGAATTTGCTCTATAATAAATTTCGTGAGGTTAAATATAATGCTCTCTAGTTTTTGTACGCCTATGGATTTGACGTAAGTAATGGGATAATTGATGCGTTTATTATGTATATATCTAAAATAATATAAAACGAATAACTCAGCTCTTTTATAAATTTATAATGACTATTTTTATTATTAAAACACATTTATGACGTCAAAGTGTTACGAAATTTTGTCCTGTATTAACTTAACTCAACGCTTACCGACATCCTTTACAACTGTAAAATGTCCGTAAGTTACCGTTTAAATTTAATTCATGCGCTTGATCACAACAGAAAAGGTATGCTTCGAGGTTTGCATATACAAGTAAGCGAAAAGATTTAAAATCAGGTAGCATTTAAAGCGATGTAACCTTTTGCTGCATAGCGTTTAAGAATACCATCCTTCAATTCATATTTTATCATCATGGCACAAAAGAGAATGAAATCGAACACAAAAAGGCAGCATGAAAAAATTAAAGCGCAATTTATTTCTCGATACTCCATAACTCCTCCGTTGCAGAGAAGAATATCTCGAATTATTCGTACCATTTTATCGTCCCCTCTATTTCTGATCGAAGTCTATTCTGAATCCTTGAAATGTAAATATAACTTTTCCGATTTTTTCCTTTTTTTAGAGCAACTTTGCGAAACGAAATCTGACGTGTTCCGACCATTTTTTTAGACATTTTATACTTCCACAAGCGATGGATGAATGCGGCCCGGAATACTCCCCTCAAGTAATAACCTCCGAGTCTCTTTGTTTAGCCTAGGGATCTTCGATCACGTAATGAGGAAAACAGCGAGTGAGGAGGAGCGTTAGCGTTTCAGCATTGGAGGAAGTGGATGAGGAAAAGCGAAAGAAATGGGAAAAAAATGAAGGGCGCAAACCGCTGGAGCAAGAAAGGAACTCGAAATACGCGTGACTACCGTTTTGACGTCTGACTCATGCTCAAGACTCTTAAAGGCCACTCCAGCAGAGCCACTTATTTTCTTATTTTAGTTTCTTATGCGGTATAAAGAAGAGGAAGCCAAGGGTGAACTCTCGCATCGCAGTAATTCTTTGCCGGAGAATTCGAAAGAGGTAGAGCAAGGCAGCACTTATCAAACATATTGGAATGTAAATTAGTGGAAATGACGTGGAAAATGCCAATTACGGTAGGAATATTTCTTTATTCGATTTCTCAAAACTAATCCGAATCTATTTCGATGGTTTAGAAGTAGAAGCATCAGATTAAACCAATCGGATTGCAATGTAGTACCCTTCGGTGAAATATCTTCCAAATATTTAAAAAGATTCTTAACATTTCTACGCTTAATTGTTGGTGCATATATTGTCCTTTAATTAGGATTTACAATAGCGATTTGGATTTTTTCATTTTACTTATACTATAAAATATTTCCAATTTGACACCCTTTTCAGTTCATCTCAGGCCCGGACTTTAAATTGTAAGCTAATGTTACGTCAGCTGCGAGTTTTCAGTTTCTTATGTAAGTTAAACGCCATTGGAGAACGTTTTAAAAAAACTAAATTAGACGGATATTTATTATTTCGTTCCGTGAAATCCTATATCCATTATATTTTACGCTCTGTTATTTTGAATTCCCTATTATCCTCCAAATTGAAATAAATAAATGGATACTTCACAACAAAGTCCTTCAAGACAACGATATCATGGATTAGACTGAAATAGTACAAGATTTTTCTATTTGTATCCACCCCTCAATCTTTATTCTACCCGTTTGTGAACTGATGAAGTAAAAGGAAATCAATTCAGTTATACATGTCCAGGAAGGGTGACCAGAGAATCGTCTATTAAAAATCTTCTTCTTTTATTCTTTTAAATTCTTTCTTCTATCTTCCAAAAATTAAGGAAAAACTCGTGATATTCAGGTTTTCAGTCTTGAGCTCCTGAATTTCGTTGCATCGATTATTCCGGTAAATATATCTCTGTCTCCATTAGGAATATGCAGGAGCGATTTAGTACTTTTCTAAAAAGCTACCTTTCTTAGGGCTTTTAATTCTAATACCATTCAGTACCGATCTCAGAAAATATGCGCAACAAAAGCTTTTCGTTGTCGGACTTTCTTGTATTGCCAAAGAATACCATTGATTGTTCAAGAAGGATTAATTGTTTAAATGAGATAAAAACTTAATTTCTTTTGCCAAGTATATTCGAGTAAAAAACTACCCGAATATCACAACCTGAACAATATCGTGGGTGGCAAAGAAATATTTGAATGTAGTCACCATTTACTGCTTCAAGTTATTCCTAAGGATGGTCGAGCTCCCTAGTCAAGTTAATGATGAATCTGACGATCTTTCTGAGAAATCTTGGTAGTATGAATCTTTGGTAGTAATGAATTAAGTGAAATTACCTTCCAGTGTTTTCATCACTAGTTATGTTTGTCCCTTTGCTGAAATTCTATTATATTCGTATGTTCATCTAAAGAAGCGAGCAAATATTTTGTGTTATTAGCAAAACAGTAAGTGAATATTCGCCCCCCTAAGCTGAGAAAGAGCAAATGAAATAAAAGCGTGGTTGCAAGTGCCACACCTCGTAAGAGCAACACGCGCCAAAGATAAAGCCGCGACTCACGGCCTGCCTATAGGTAGAGTGAATTGCTTCTTTTGTTGCTTATTAGTGTGCCCGCAGCGTAACCTAATGCATAATGTAAGCATGTCAATGTTGTCACACGCCCGTTCTTAGCTCATCCGAATGCGGTGAACCAAGATTTAATGGGGCATCCCGGCATCGAACTTCAATCAAGGGAGCCATGCCTGCGTCTTACTTCAGGAATTTTTATATACATTTTCCTCAATCATTACGAATGCCATGTTGTCGCAGTTCAGAGATTTCTTCAATATGAGCGGATTCTCTCTCTGGAAATTCCGTCCCCTTTAAAGGTCGATGACTGCAAGTCCGCTTCCGTTTTGATTCTTATTATTGATCTCATTTTCTTCATCTCGTCTGAGAGAATTTATTAATCACTGCATATACATAATTTTCAACTTTCGTCAACGCATCACTTCTTTATTGTACAAAAACTTCTTTATGTACTTTTTTGTTATATCGGCAGCTATCTTTATATCCCTTTCTTGTTTCCTAAGCTTTTCACGTTTACGATTGTATTTACATAATAAAAAATTCAAAATCCTGCGAAAGGGTCATTGAAACATGCAAATTCTATACATATTTTGGTAATTATTCCATGAAGACGCATTTACCTTATTATGATGAATTAGGTGTATGCAGCTATTCCAAATGATGGTTGCAATTTCTACGAGTCGTTCTTTTTACATTCAAACCTATGATTTATATATATAT